>PVJN01026138.1:0-29325 GCA_004026805.1 Lasiurus borealis
CTTCCATCACAAAGCCATCACTTTATCATGTTAGGGAAATGTCTGTACTCTGGTTTGTGCAGCTTTACATATCAGGGAAATTAGCAAAGATGGGCGGAGAGAGGCACCAGACAGACAGAGGGAGAAGACAAAGAGAAGAAGGAGAGGGAAGAGAGAGAGAGAGGAAAGGAGGGAGGAAGAAGGAGGAGAGAGAGAGAGAAAGAAAGAGAGAGAGAGGAGGAAGGAGGAAGGGGAAGGAGGGAAGAACTCAAATATACAAACAGAGAAGCAAATACTGGGCCAGGAGCCCAGTGGAGGTGGGCCATAGGGTAAAAGGGGGGACATCTATAACACCATCAACAATAAAAATAAGTTGGGGGTGCAGAAAGATGGAGAGAGACAGCAGACGTGGGTAGGGGAGGCTGTGTACATGAGCAAAGTTAGATGTATGTGTGCATACACACAGATTAGTGTGTCTCTGCGGGGGTTGGGGGGGTGGGGAGAGGTAAATCCCAGGTTAGAATTTGTAGTGAAAACCTTGAAAAGCCTTGCATCAGAATGTATGAAACGGAATGGCTCACATAGCTGCCGAAGTCGTTTTGATGCACACAATGCAGTTCATTGCACGTAGACTCGGGCTCGTGCTGTTTGGAAGGAAATTGCACGCTGTGGCTAAGCTTCAGGGGTGTAATCAGAGGGCCTGGCAGTGATGGAAAGCTCCTCACCATCGCTCTAGGATGAAGCCAGCAGGCTGTGAGCAGCTCCGCTCCCACAACTGTGGCTGCATCATCTGTCTGTTAGAATCCGTGCCCTGCATGCGTCCGGGACGGGAACATGCTTAGCCCCTGATTAGAATTCTGGCTGCAAAATGGCTTTTGCTTCTTACCGATGCTTACCTGTGGCGGAGAACAGCAGCCAGGAGAAATTGCTATTGTCTGGCTACGAGTCCTTTCCAGAGAGCCTGGGAGAGGGTGTGTGTGTCTCAGAAGCTGAGAGTTTCTGGGGCCAGGATGGCCAGCACACGGCTTGTGTCTCCAGGAAGGTCTCTGAAACACATAACAAACACTGTCTCTCAGCTGAGGGATGCTATGCGTACTTCTCATCCCTGCACTTCAAGAATGGCATAGCGGAACTGGAGAAGGACCACGGATGGGCCAGTGAACTGAACAAGGGGTTGGAAGACTGGGCAGATGGGAAATTTGGGGTCTTGAGTCCAGAATGGCAGAAGCTAAGAAGGGATGGAACAATCTTTGAAAAAGAGGAAGGATAAGGATGGAGAACCGAATAGGAGCACCGATTCTTGGATATCAAACCCTTGAAGGTTCAGAAAGATCATCTTGTGAGTAGGGAAAATTAAAGCGTGACATTTTACAGTGAACAGTAAACTTAAGAAACGTGTACAGTGGTACCTTGAGATACGAGTGCCCTAACATACGAGATTTTTTTGAGATACGAGCCATCGAGCGAGCGATTTTTGCTTTGAAATAAATACGAGCAACATTTGAGATAGGAGTGATGGCAGGGATCAGCCGGCTGCACACGACCCACCAGTTTACCGTGACTCGAGCGTCTCATAGTTTCCCACGCCTCAAGGTTACAGAACGAATTAAACTCCTATCTCGAGGTAGCACTGTAGATGGTTGCTAAACAACACTAATCACCACCCCACTGACTCTCACTGGCTCTGGGCAGGAACTCTCCTGATTAAGTCCAAGCAGGTGGTTGATAATTTATCTGTCAGCGCTGAGTCTGTAATGTGGGATGTGCCCAGGGATACAGGGAATTTTCCCAACAAAATTTGGACACCTGGTAAACGGGTAACACAGCCAAGCGGCAAGTTTGGAGCAAGGAAAGGAAAGGGCAGAGTTCTAGAAGTAGGCTCGATCAATGCCACGCAGAAACAGCCAACATAGACCACGACAGAGAATCGTGGAATGGTGGCTCAGAGAAAGGTAATCCTTGATTCCCCGTGGAGGGTGGGAAAATTCCCTCCCGGGCACCTTAAAACCTTGAGGGTTGTGCATATCCCATATATATTAATGCCATTGTAATTGATATTCCTGAAAAAGAAGTTCAGATGTATTCATCTCCTCTTGATTGGTGAAGCTATTCTGGAAACAGAGCGAGAAAGCATTGCAGGGAGCACAGGCAGGACTGTTGGAAAAACCCCCGTCTGGCGGAGACTCAACTGTCTCCATGGCTCTCAGGCTACTGCAGGCCGACACTTGCCACACTTCATAGCAAAGGTCTGCTTCTTTGCCTGACTTTGCCACTAGATCGTGGGCTCCATGCTGGCAGAAGCTCTGTGTCACTCAACAGATGCCCTTGGCCTGTCCTCAGTGTCTGATGGATGAATAACCAGTGTCCACCTGGCTCTAGACAGGGTATGTGGCTGTCAGGGTGTCCATTGTACATTTTACCTGCCTTTCTTGGAGCTCCTCCACCCCCCTGTTCTCAGGCACAGAATCACCCCTAAGGGGGGGTTGACAAGTCCTGGGAGAGCATGGAAGCCCCTCATTTCGCAGAGAAGGAAACTGACGAGGAAAATAAAGTCAGGCCAAAGTCCAGCCGTGAAGCTGCAGCAGCTGCCAGTCAGAACCCAGACTGTCTCCGCATCATCACTCCTGTTGCTAGGCAGCGCCCCCTCAGAGGTTCCTCCACGTCTGCCGAAATTCTAAAGTAGATCATGTTCGTTGATTTGCTCCTTTTTGATGTGGGGGCAGTGGGAGGGGAGGGCTGGAATGGAGTGAATACTCTCAGACAGAAGCTTTCATGTCCCCACTACATTGGAGACCAGAGGGAGGTGGAAGGGCGTGGGGAGGGGAGGAGGCAGCCTGTGGGGGTTACAGGAGCAGAGTGTGCCTGCCCAGGACTCCTCATTGCCGTTCTTCGAGTTTCAAGTGCAGTTTTTCTCCAAGACAGTTCCTAACCAAACATTTAACGTCCATCCTGGTTTGTGCCAGACCCGCCTTCCTGGTCGTATTTTTTCATGCAGCCATTTAGCATTTCCCGATGACTTTCACATCTGCTATGTAGTCTGATCGCTCCGAGGACTGTTGGCGGGAGAAAGGGTTGTCAAGAGAGGAAAACCCAGGGCCGCAGCAGCCTGTTAGCTCTATCCAAGGCCGGGACAGGGCCGCAGGCTCCGGGTCAGGTCAGTGCAGACGCCGCCTCTGCCCACTCTCCTCTGGGGCTGCAACACGTGCAGGGAGCCATGGCCACTCACTCTGGGTCCTGGCCTCCACTTAGAATCCCTGTCTCTGCACAGCTGGGTGAATCCTTCTCCCTTGACTCCAGATTCAAGTCCTACTTTCATGTTTTTTTTTTTTTAATTTCTTTATTGATTAAGTGTTACATATGTGTCCCTTCTTAACCCCTCCACACCCATTCATGCTCCCACCCCCCACTCTTGTGTCCATTGGTTGGGCTTATATGCATGCATACAAGTCCTTTGGTTGATTTCTCCCCCTTCCCTCCATCATGCCCTACCTTCCCCCTGAGGTTTGAGGAAATCTTACCCAAAGACTCTGGCCCTTAGAGCTTTTAGTCCTGGCAACTCCTGCTCCTCACTCCTGCAGCCCTTAAGGTGGGTGGTCTTGGCATAGTAGTAACATTTATGGGCTCATGTCTGTGTCTCTAGAGAACGTGGATACAGCCTGCCTTGATTTACCTCGCAGAGGCCTGGTCCATGGGCAGAACGGGTTGGTGGCTCACACCTTTCCTAGGGATGTGACTAGGAGTTTGTGAAGACCCAAGCAGCCCTCTTCCTGAGATCAAGACCTCAACTTTCATACATACTTTCTACTATAACATCATTTCCTACTACTATTTGAGACTAAGTCATGTCTGGATGTGCAGCCAATGAAAGACCTCAACTTTCATTCATATTTTCTACTATAACATCATTTCCTACTAATATTTGAGAGTAAGTGATGACTAGAGAGAGGTCTGGAGAGATTATGGCAAGGAGGGAAGCAACTTCATAAAACTTCCCATTGAGCTGTCATTCTGGCCAATAGATACACCAGGAGACCAGTAATTACTGGGCGATGAGACTAGAGCTCAGGTGAAGGCTCTTTAATGAGTCCCCCCACCTTTAAAAGAAAATCCAGATTTGTATTAGCATTGGCTTGTCAAAGATGAAACAGGAAAATAAAAAAGCCCCGATAATTTAAAACATTCAAATCAAAGTTTGAGATACTTTATAGACTTTGAGACATGCCAAAGGAAGAGTCCTATAGTTTGTTTCATTTTGAGAAGAGTGTGCTTACAAATAGCATAGAGAATTTCATGAATTTTTCATATTTTTATTACTGTCAATCCATTGAGGGTACTCATTCCTTCATTGACTCATTCATGGTAATTTTATGCATTTTCTGTGTCAGGCACTGCTCAAATATTTGAGATAAAGCTTTAGGGGATACTCTCCATGTGCACAAGCATTCTCTGCACTAATAGATTGTTCTTAAGTGTTCAGAAGAGATTATTTCCATTTTACAAAAAAAAATCCAAATTTCAGAGAAACAGTTTCATTGTATATCTCAAATACCCAATGAAGCCTTTTAAAGGTTGATGTGAGAATACTCTCTCCTCTTCCTTCAATCCTTGACAGCAGTCCCCGAAGATCTGTAATTGATCATGTAACCAAGTAGTTCTGAACTTGACAGATGTCTCTACGTTCTCCCTCTACATCACAGTAGATCTTGAAGCCCAGAAGAAATCGGGGGCTTGAAATCAGGTCTGTACATCTTTGGAGGTAAAAATGATATGGCCAAACTCTATTGCCTCCCACAGTGCTGGGTGGGGTGGGCAAGATTTTTAGAGAACCAGTGCGTTCCCGATCAATGTGGAAAAGTCACTTTCTATAAAGGGAAAAAGCATGTTTCTGGTTCCAACAGAGCTAATCTTTAGGTCAGGAATATATTTGAAGAGACGTAATACATAGATAAGGTGGTAACGCACAGGTTGCATGAGACAAATTTATTCCTCCCTCATGCTTAATTGGTGCATTCATTTCCCCCCATCCAGCATCCTGATTTGGAAAACAACAACAAACCCACACAACAGTTATTACTGACACAGAGGAACAAAAGAATTATCTCTTTTAATTTGATATTATATTCTGTCCTGTGAATGACCCAGAAAAGAGGAAAAGGAATCAATTCTGGCCTATTGTCTCTGAGGGGTGCTGCACTCATATACAGGAGGAGATGGAGCTATCCCTTTATGTTGATTTAAAAGTGGGCTTTGTCCATTTTGTTTCCCACCCATTGACTCGAAGGAGCACACCTGTAGTTCCCTTGATTTGGCTGATTCCCAGCTGTATTTTCATACTTGAAGACAGAAGACAAGGAAACCAAGTGGAGGGAAGCTAGTGACTCTGCATTCCCAGACCATGACTTATTATAGAACTCGATAATGTGTTAGTTTCAAACACGGTGTGCCTGATTGATTTGTCCTTTGCATGTCTTCAAGAATTCATGTATAAATGTTTTGGATGATTGCTAATGTCATGCCGATGAATCTCTTCCAATGCTCTTCTTTTAGAAAATAAATAGCTATAGTTTCATTTTTGTCTTGATATTCCTCATTTTTTTCTGGTGGCATTTTGTGGAATAAATGGAAAACAATTTTTCTCTTTGACTTCCTTTAGGTGGGAAGTCACACACACACACACACACACACACACACACACACTGTTTCAGATGTTTTGGCTCTTTAGTCTACTATTAAGAGTCTCTTACATAAAGATGGACTGTTAATTTTTTACAACCTTATCTGTCTATTATGTCTCTTCAGATATATTCTTTTTAGAAAATTACAAGATTGCAAGTCCAAAGGCCTTTTTTTTTTAACTTAGCACAGTACTGATAAAACAGGCAACCAAATTATTGGCTAATGGAGCATCCTTTCTGGGGAAAACTCTCCCTATGCCATGTGCAACAGGATGTCTTATTCCTAAAGGAGAAGAGACACCACAGTAATTTGGGGAAGACTATTAACCATGAGGGTTCACTGTCAACAGATCACAGTCCCTATAGAGAGTGACTGTTCAGACTAGGAGCTTTGGAATTAAATAGAAGGCAATTCTAACTCTAATGTTCACCGACATTGTAACCTTGAATGAGTTGCTTAAAGTTTCTAAGCCTCCATGTCTTCATTTAGAAAATGGGAACAATGTTACTACTTACTTCATAGAGTTTTGGTGAAAATGAAATGATGTAAGTATGTAAAATGCTTAACAGGGTGCCTGGCATATGGAAAACACTCAATAAGTGAGCTCTTGTTTTAATTATTGGAGTAACACAGACGCCTTATGGTGCGGTAGAAAGAGCATCAGTCTAAATGACAAGAGAGTTGCAAATCCTCTCTTCCTGGTCAAATTCAAGAAGTAAAAAATCAAAGTTTGATGGAGAGTGGAGAACCCTATCTCTATGGAAGTTTCTTAAAATGCTTTAGGCTGAGTTGGAGAAAAAGCTAATGGGAACATTTTCTGAGCAGAGATGTTCAGCGAGCTTCACCAGAAGAGATTGGATCATCTTTCTCTTTTGAAAAGCTTTTTTGTGAGGAGCTGTGAAGGAGCCACAAAACAACTAGATCCATCACCTTGGCAGGCTGGTTTTGCAAGGGCCCTGGAGCACTAACTGTAACCCTAAATGGCAATCTCTACTTATCTGGGACAATTTCAGAGAAAAAGAAGAGTAGCAAAACCACTTTTCATAGAGTTCTAACTCCTTATTAGGTCTGTATTGAGCTCTCAAACAACTTTAGAGAAAAGGATAGAACATCTCAACTGTTTCCATGGTAATTGCCTGCCACTGCTTGCCAGTATACCCGAGCACATTGACACCGAGGACAACTCTTCCCAGCTTCCTTCTCCTATTTGATACTATGGTCTATGTAAATTGACACAGTTTACAAACTCATCATGGGTAATATTATTCAAATGTGGGTGTTCTATCTTTTTATCATAAAACTAGAATTACAGAATGATATAGCTGGAGAGGTTTTAGAGCTATATTAAATATAATAAGAATCCATTTTTTATCAAACTCTTACTATGTGCCAAGTACTAGACTGAGGGCTTTATACATTTGTTTTATTTAATCATCCCAATAATCCTATCATTAAAGGAATCTCTATTTTTACCGATGAGGAAGCTGAGGCCAAAGATTTAAATGTCTCCCTCAAAGTCATGCAGCTAGTAGGCCTGAAACTCAGACACAGGCTGCACTGAGTCTACACCATGCTTACTGGCTGTGCTGTGAGCTAGGTACTTTTCAGACGAGGGTCCTGGGCTCCCAGAGGAGTAACCTGAGTTTGCTCAGAGCCATCCGGGTGGTGCCAGTCAGGCCTCCCAGGTCCCTGAGCCCCCTACTCTCCTTGTGTCCCTGTGTTGGCAAAATTCACAGTGAGTATTTTTTAAAATAGAATATTAAAATTTAATATAAACTACTTGTAAAAATGTTAGTTTCCTGTTTTCTATTCCTCCTCTTCTAGTGTCATTCTCTTGGGGCAATCTAAGTGTTCGGTACTTTTAGGTTCAGAAAATTCACTTTGAATAAGGCATCTCTCCCTAAGCACATTCCCCAAGAATTCCTCTGGATTCCTTAGTAAATAGCAGCTCGGAGGCAGCAGGATCTTTGGGAAGAGAGACTAGACCATGCTGGATGCTGTGTTGCTAGACCTTTCTTTCATTAAGAAGCTGAATTAAACATGCCCTGCCTGGAATGGAATCTAAATGAAGAAAATGATAAGATAAGGAATGGATCCAGATTAACATTAAGTTTTATTTGGCTCATTTTCAACCCGTGCTTTGTATTCTAGATATATCCCTGGTAGATCTGTAAACAAAAGGTCTTGATATTTATTAAACACATCTGTCAAAAGATCTCATCAGATCAGGACAACTCTGTTTGGATTCCAAGAGGAGAGTGATGGATGAAATGTGCTCCTGGTGTCACTGTTTATTTGCTTTCTGGATGAATTCATATAACAAGAAGACTCTGGAAGGGTTGTTAATTATTCCTGCAGTCTAATTTATTGCTCCAGGCATCTGATATATTCTACACCTTGGATAATGTTAATTTTGTTCTTTTTGTGATCTGAGCTTGATGTTTGCGGAAAGCTATGAGATGTAATTTATTTCTCCCCACCTGCCTTCTAAATATTAACTCTTTTGAAAAGCGATTAAATAGATTATGTAAATCATGGTCCTTGCATCCACTTTAAAGGTTAATCCTGCCATCATGCAGCCAGATAATTAATTTGTATTCATTCCCGAGCACTAATTCTCAGGGAAGCTAAGGTGTAATGGGTTGAGTACCCTATTATGGATGTTGCTCTGTGCTTGCCTGTGATAAAATTTGGAAGAAACAAATCTCAAAGCTTTGAGAACAAAAGTTCCTTAGGGCTATTGAGAGGCCCAGTGCATCATGGGATTAGAGCTACACTTTTCCTGAATGTTTGGAAATAGGTTTTACTGACTATTGTTCTATTCCTTGAGTTTTCTTAAGTGTCACCTCCGTTGTTAGGAAGCCAGGCCTGGTTTGGTTTGTAGAATCTGGGACAGCCCTGCTGCTTCAGACAGGAAACCTCACACCCTTTCTGAAAATTCCAGGCCAGGAGAGACCTATAGGATGTTTTCATGGCTTCAACTGTCCATTGCTATGCCCTACGCTGAGCATAGCCATTGATTAGTCACCTCTACCTTCTCCCACAGTGTCAGCCACCAGCAGGATAACTCTCCTCCTAGACTGCTTTAAGAATTTCTCCTCACCAGCTGGCCCCTTCACTATCTCCTGCTCCAATTCTTCTTCTGTTTCCTTCTTGAGTGGGGGTGGGTTGTGGAGCTTGGAGCTTTTCAATTTCCTGGGCCGGCTTTAAGAAAAGGAATGTAAACAAGGACATTCAGGATTAGATACAAACATGAATATGTATTTTTAAAAGCGAATATAAACACCCAGAAAGTCATAAAAATTACATTATTTTTTATTACTTCACTGCCTGAAACAACTTTACAATACATTTCCCCTACATTTTTTTTTTTTGGCTGCCTACTCTTTGATTACTTCTTTATATGACAGTTTTGTGATTTTTTTTTTTCCTCTAGAGAATTGCAAGATAATTTGGTCTTTCCTCTACGACAGATCATCGGAAATAGTTTTCCATTGATAGTTGGATTGAATAAAAGATAGCAAATTCACACACTGGCATGCTTGCTGTTCATAGTACTGCTTTAACAGATTTAGCATAAATTCTATTTCATGAAATTCCCATCAAAAAAAAAGAAAACATAGAGTTTATAGCTGTGGATGTTACATTACTGTGCACATTCCTGACAAGAGCTTCCACTTTGATTAGGCTATTACTATAAAAATCAAATTCCTCAGCTTTCTGTTTGTTCATCTGGTGATTAGAATTTTCTGACACTAGTTCTGACTCCAAACATTTTTATTTTGTGTGTGTGTGTGCTCACTTACTTTAACAATACTACATTTACCACGTCATCATCATGGAATGTAATTCAGGTTAGAACTTCACAGGTGCAATAAAGTACAACTAAGTTTTGGTATAATGTCTTTCCAGAGCCTGTTCTTGATTCATTCATCACTTCCATTATAGGTGATTTGTTTAGTTTAACATTTATGATTCTTCCGGAGAAAATGAACATGCCGCATATATTTAAAAACTGTATTTCATTACCTTCGTGTTGGCACTTAAAATACATACATCTATTTCAAGGTGATATTTAAAATTATTCTAATATAACAGTAGCGAAAATAGAATTCTGCAATTAGAAAAGGGCTAAACTGAGATCCATAATTATCTTATGTTTACAAGTGTGACTGTAAAATAAATACTACCTTCTAGCAGCTGTTATTAGCATGTTAGGTTTGGTTTAAACGCACACACATGTTCAGTTGTGTGTGTGGGCGCTTATAACATTATATGCTACGCACTATTCTGAGAGGGGTCTTCAAGAGCCAACCAGCCCTTAAAACTGAAGTCCCCATTCAGTCCACAAGGCAGGCAGAAAAAAGTCAAAGTAACGGGGCCAAACAGGATTCCTACATAACATCAAACGCATGTCAGGTTCTGCAGCAACTGGGAACACTGAGGATCGGCATGTTGTTCTTGCTTAGAACTGGTTCCACCAGAAGAGTTTGACAAGGTGGACATTTTACCACTATCGAGTGCATTTGAAAGTGACATGTTTCTGACGTGCTAACCTGTCTCCCATGAATGACCTCGCTAGTCAACTAGTCACTAGTCATTTAGTCACCTGGCAAATCAAGCCTGCAAAAAAGGAAACCCATATTCAAATTTATGTGTTATTGTCTGAGCCTCTGAAATGATTTATTTTCAACATGAACATATAACCTCAATGAGATATTTAACTCTAGCAAACACCACCATCAAGACCAAGATGTAACGGAGCGAGTCCCCACAAGACAGACCACGAAGACCAACCGAATTCAAACAGGCCTAAGTTTGTTACAGGTTCGAATCTGGGCTCACCTAAATTTGTTTCAGATTCGAATCTGGGCTCAAACCTTAGCTGACGCAGCAGCCTTGCTCTTTTTCCCTATCGAGTGCCTGAGTTACAAAGTCTAGGGTGACTACGGCAGACAAGTACTGTGAGTGCAGGTGGGGAGCATCATCACTGCACCCTCCAAGCAAGAGAGGTCCCTGAGTAGCTGGCTTCCCTGGCCCACAGATGGGATGGCAATGCACCGGATTGCTCAGGGATGTCGACGTCAGCAGGAAGGCATGTCATCAGGGCTGGCCAGCAAGACTCGAACTTTGGATCGCCACCACAGTCCCATCCTTTATCACTTCCAGAACCTGGTTTGTGACACTGAGTATCAATCCACACCAGCTGTTGGCAATCGTCCCAGGTGGGTTGATGGGACAGCAAACCTAGCTCACCAGAATTAGCTAACATCACTCACTCACTGGCCGGCCCTGGGCAGCCTCTCCTGGGCCCACAGAGCAGAGAACCAGCATCAGCTGGTGTTTCCCAAACCAATTGAGAACCCTCACCCTCAGAGTGACAATTTAATAGAAGCGATGACTTCATGTTCGCACATACAGTTCACATACAGTATCACATGTTGGCTCCTCTGGTAGAACTTACTTCTCCGGATGAAGGGAGCGAGAAAGGAGGGTTCTGATTCTTCCAGTTGTATACTTCCAGGTCGCCCTGTCTTCCCTGGGCATCACGGCGGTGCGTCGGGGATTGCCACGCAGGGTTTAAAGACGATGTCATGTCAGGCAGGGCCTGGCCGCTGGGCTGCCAGGGGCTCGCCTGGTAAGAGCACCGACAAAGAGGCAGTCCCTCTTTTTATACCCATTCTGCCTTCCCCTATTGGCTCATAGATGCTGACCCGGCAATCTCTAATTGGTTCTCAGGCAGCAAGGGACCAGCTAACCCAGGAGGTTCCTGTCAAGGCTGCTTGACCTAGTTAACCCAACAAACTCAGGTCAGGTGTTGTGGTCTGACCGAAGATAAGAGGCTCAAGATTGCAGTTCATCAGAGGCAGGTTCACACTTTTAACCATGATTCTGAACCTTCCCCTCCTCCTTCTTTAATAGTTTGCAGGCCTGGCTTTAGGGGAGGAAGTGTCAAGCCTAGCCATGAGGGGATTCCTCAGTAGTTCCCAATTTCAAGCACTACACAAGAGAGCTTCTTTTATGGTTTAAATTTTGCCCAGAATTTCTTATACATGGCATAGCCCATACATGGAAAAAATCTTTTTATCTTCAACTCAAGAAAACAGCAATCATAGGTCTAGTCCAAATAATGGGTCTTACTTCCAGCCCTGTGCATGTCTAGGCTCTTCAGTGAAATTATAAACTCAGTGATGGACAGGATTATCTTTCTCCCTTTATAACCAAGAGTTACTGCTCTCAGAACAAAACCGCAGGCTGCCACACACATGTGGATCAGGCGAAGAGACATTTCAGTATTTCCCCTGTTGTTCAATGTATATAATCCATATGCAACGATTGCTGCCAAACCCGCCATTCCAATAGGGGCAAATGGTGCTTCTCTAGCTTTTTGGATAAATTGAGATCCCTGACCTTCATCCTATGAAGAAAGAGAAACATCTGTGTTGGTTGATATACTGATTGAAGAATCTTCCAAACCCAACAGCACCTCTCAAACTCCAGCTGGCTTCTCTGACTCCAAACATTTAGACATTTATTTATTCTCCACTCTCGCGATCCTTTCCTGCCCTCTCACTGGAGAACTCTTTCACATCCAGAAGTGATCACTGGCCATGCAGCTTCATCTGAGGACGCTGGGTAAATCAGCACGCTCAGAGTAGGTATATTCTTAAAAAGCATTCCTTCGGGGAATGACTATTCATGAAAATGACTGAAACCCATATTAATATGCCCCACTATACCCAGACTAAATGTATCCCCCAGTCAAATTCTCCTTAGCCAGGTCTCCAAAAGGGCCCTGAATCTCCCAGAGCCAACTGATAAATGAGTTAAGTAGGGCCAAGGGGATATTGGAATAAAGAGAGTCATCAACTCTAATTTCAATGAAAACATTCTCTCCTCTCCCTCCCACTCCATGAAATTTTACCAATCATACAATCATATAATCACACATTGTCAGTGTCCTTTGTAGGCTCTTGGAAAGGGGTCTTTGGGAGTAAGGAACTCCCAAACTTCATCTGCCCAGTGTATTGCCTCCATGGTATTTAATATCACGGTGTCTGCTGGGGCAGAGTTTCCTCTTTTCTTTACTGCTGGCATATTCCCCTACTCTCAGCAAATGTGTAGAACTGAATGGTATCTCCTTAGACTCGTTGCTTTTTGTCTCTTCTCTTGGATTATTTCTCCCATCTTCTCCTAGATCTCTTCATTATCTCTAATCATCCCAGAGATTATCTCTAATCTCTAGGCACTCAGAAGCATCCCTCAAATCTTTCCCTTTCTCCTGAAGCCCACATTTGTTGCTCTGTATCCACAGCATCCATGATTAGTGACTGGCTCAGGCAGGGTGACAACAACCCTTTCTGCCAGTCACTGGATGTTCGTTCCTACAGGGCAGTGGAGGAACCTGTGGGTCGAGACCCCTTTGGGGGTCGAATGACCCTTTCACAGGGGTTGCCTAAGACCATAGGAAAATGCAGATATTTATATCACGATGCATAACAGTAGCAAAATTTCATGGTTGGGGGTCACCACCACATGAGGAACTGTATGCAAGGGTCGCGGCCCTAGGAAAGTTGAGAACCACTGCTCCAGAGCTTCATCTTCTACAGGCCTATGGAGCTCTCTGGTTTGGTGCCAGCAACTACACAGCAATGCCATTTGGGGCCCTGAGAAAGCCACTTAAGCCTAGTTTTGCCTCTTTTTAAGTTGTAACCCATTTATGAGGCTACTCAGCAAAAAACACTAACTTTCTCCCATAGTCCCTCCCAGTCTCCTTAACAAGCAATAAGAGTAGAGAGAACTTTGAGTAGAATATTCTAAACTTTACACTTATTCTTGCTTTTGAGAGAATTCCCTTTCTCTTAAGAGATCATTTCCTTCCTCGTGGGTTCTCCATTTTTCAGACTCATTTGGTCTTGTTAATCTCTTCAAAATTTCACTCTTGCTTGCAGATAATAATGCTGTGTACAAACAGCATCAAGACAACAGCATCCCAGGGAATCTTGGGGTGAAGATGGAGGATTGTTTCCTGAGATGACCTGTTATGTCTTATATCCAGCAATAGTTTAGCACAGTGGTTGGCAAACTCATTAGTCAACAGAGCCAAATATCAACAGTACAATGATTGACATTTCCTTTGAGAGCTAAATTTTTTAAACTTAAACTTCTTCTAATGCCACTTCTTCAAAATAGACTTGCCCAGGCTGTGATATTTTGTGGAAGAGCCAACTCAAAGGGCCAAAGAGCCGCATGTCTCTTTCAAGCTACAATTTGCCGACCACTGGTCTAGCAAATTAAGTGTTTAATAAAAACTCAATTCTCTTTTCTTCCTATTCCCATTTTTTCTCTTTATCTACCTTCTAAACATAATCCAATCATAGGTTTGAGAAATTAAGTTAATTAAATGGCCACCACTTGCTTAAACAACAGTATCTATTCTGGGTTAGCTAATTTATTTTGAAGCAAATTAAACATTTAGAAATGTGGTTCATGTCTCTGTCTGCATATTAACTTTACCTGTGCATAGGAGACATGGGTATTAGCCAGCCAGATTCTTGCTGTAACTTGATCATTTCAAGCAACCAAATTTAGAGAGACATACATTTCTTAATCATACCTAATTTTGGTTCATTGCATTGCAACTTTTAAAATACGTTCTAAAATTTCTAATCTAGGCCCCACAATAAACAACCCAGTGAGGTAGGCAGGGAAGGGTAATAATAATTTCCATATTATTTAGTTAACAAATATGGAGTGTGTGGCATGGATGTGCCTCACACTACTCCAGTCACTAAGGAACAAAGGAATAAAATTTAGTCCTTGCTCTTATCATATTGGGAAATCATTGTTCAGAAAAATGGACTGATTTCCTCAAAGCTATGTCGGTCTTCGGACTTTCTCATTGCCTTTTCCACAACAGGTGCCCAGCGTAGGAGTTTTTCCAATAGAAGAGTCCCAGGGCAAGCCTGACAAAAGGCAGGATGATAGGTCAGGAGGACGTGTCAAGGACACAGTTAAGTACTCCTAAAATGTATAGGCCCAAGGTGACCTTGCACTCTGTATTAGTTTCCTACGACTTCAAATTAGCACAAACTTGGAGTTTTAAAACAACAGAAATATGTCTGTTCACAGTTCTGGAGACCAGAAGTTTGAGATTAGTGTCACTGGCCAAAATCAAGGTCTCAGCAGGCTACACTTCCTCCAGAGGACCTAGGGGAGAATCTGTGCTTCGCCTCTTCTAGTTTTGGGTGACCACTGGCATTCCTTGGCTTGTGGCCACATCACTTCAGTCTGCAGGGCCAACATCTTTAAATCACTCCCTGCTCAATCTTCATACCACCTTCACCTGTGTGTGAGCACGCACGTGCTTGTGTGTGTAAAATTTTCCTCTGTCTCTCCCTCATGAAGGCATTTATGATGGCATTTAGGGCCCATTGGGGTAATCCAGGATATCTCCTCAACCCCAAGATCCTTCATTAATTTGATGCCCAAGATCCTTCATTACATCTGTAAAGATTCCTTTCTCCTAAAAAGAGAACATGTATAGACTTCTGGGATAGTTGGGGGCCATTACTCAGAATACCAAAGTACTCTTTAAGAAGTGGCCACAAATATTTATTTTTAATCTCCAGACGAGTGCCACTTAGTGGCCAGAACACTGGACTCAAAAGAAGCTGGGAAAAGCCAGTCCACAGGAAGGCCAGAGAGGGAAGGGCCTCTCTCAGGTTACTTGTGCGAGCTAGCAGCCATGAAAGGATCTAGTCTCTTGCTTTTTTGGTCTAGAGCTCTTTTTGCACACGGGTGCTTCACTGTGATCAGGAATGGGCACTCTGCACATGCAGGCCCCCTACACTCTGCTCCCACTCCCCTTTGTGGCCTTTCTCCACAGGCCTATCTTGACCAACTCGCTTTCTCTACTACTGTTGCTGGAGGAGGGGCCATAGGAAGTGTGGTAGTAGGTTCCAGCCTGGTCAGAGTAGAAGCTAGGCCCCTGACAGTAGGGAATGTTCCTGACCTGATCCCAGTGAGATACTTCCACCTTCAAGCTTCCCAGGGGATTGATTTAGTGCTGCCAAGGCTAACAAGAAACCCAAGTGAAGGCATCACCACATCTCCTTAGAGCCAGACTCCAAAATCAGGGCTCTGTGAATGCAGACACAGAGGGGCTTTCAAGTGGAAATCCAGAACTGTTGAAGGTCTTGGTTCTATAAAAGGATATTTCCTCCCAGTGACTAATTAGCTCGATTTTCTAGAAGTTTCATGGTGCGCAGCATAAATGTCAAGTATTAGTAGACTTACCTAAAAGAATAAAGACACCTGAAAGAAACCTCATCTTCTCCAATTCTCTGGCCCAGATGTCTGCTAGCAGCCTAGCCGTGCCTTACAAGCCTGGAGGTGGTCAGGCATTCTCCATTGTCCCTGATGTTCTATGGGTTGGAAAATCTTAGATACCTTATCTCTGTATTTCATCTCACATCAGTCCTTCCCTTTTCATCTTCATGGCCCTATTTCTGGCCCACATCTACTTCTCCCCTCTCTATTTTAACTACAAAAATGACATATGCTTCTTTCAGAAGGTGCCAAGAGCCAAAAATACAGATCTAGGTACTGAAGAAGACAAAGAAACAAATTTCCCTAGAGAGCCACCTGGATTTTGGCCCAGTGTAACAGGTTTTGGACTTCTGACCACCACAACTCTAAGACAGTAAATGTCTGCTGTTTTAAGTCACAAAGTTTGTGTCATTTGTGACAGCAGCCAGAGGAAACTAATACAGGTTGTTTCTAACTTTTTGGACTTGTAAATATTTCATGACCTCCTACCTCTAGATAGGAACCCAAGACTCCAATCCCCCCTGGCTTCAGTCTATCCCACATAGTCACTCCGTTCCAGGGTTTTTTAAAGACTCCCCACTTATGAGAAATAAAATCCAAATTCTTTAGCTCAGATGCCTTCCAAACACAAAGCTTAACCCACCTGTGAGCCTTAAAATAGACAGTTCTATGCCCCTCCACTCTGTGTTCATTATTTGGCTTACAAAGTTTTCTATATATGAAATGCCTACCTTAGCCCATCTGTGATGATGGTACTTTAAGCTCCACCTTAAATGGGATCTCTCCCAGAAAGGCCCTTCTCTCTTCTCAGCCCACCACCAACAAGACGTGATCTGTAAACTTCTTTTAAATAGGCATACAATTTTGCATCTCTTTTGGGGCAAATATCATTTCTGCCTTACACAGGAATTATATGTTTACATATCAAAGGTCTAGCACTTAAATGGTTTGCTGAATTAGTTGCTCATTAAATATTTGTCAAATTGATCCATGCTAGAGAATGAGACCCACTTCCTAATTGTATTATAATTTGATGCCCATGATGAGATGGAAACACCATTGATTTTAACAATGAGAGATAGTCATAGGAAAGGGGGCAGGTAAACTAAGGACAGAGTAAACACACTAGCTTACATTGTGGTTCCAGTTTTTCAGATATTAAGGCCTGTGTTATACTGTTAGAGATTCACAGGGATAAACATGGTGGTGATTCATGAGAAAAGAAGTTGAGAATATTTTTGATTCCAGACTCAACAGTGATTCCTCTCTATGATTCCATCATTGAAAATGCTAGTGCCATGCAGGCTGCGTTTACATGAGTGCAAGTTGCAACAGGACGGGATGGTCTCATGGCCCTTTCAGATGCACCGTCGGCTGGAGGTTTGATCAAAGTAGTCACTGTTTCTGAGACCCGGTGCAGTTCCAGAATAACCAGGAGTGCTGCAAAAATACAGGTTTCTAGATTCTACCTCCAAGAAATTCTGAATAAAAAGGTTAGGAAAGAGCCTACGGATCTATATTTTAACCAGCACAAATTGTTTGAGGCTCATTGGTATACACACACACACACACACACACACACACACACACACACACACACACGTTAAGGTTGTTTCCAGTTCCTGAATTCCATTATTCAAAATACTGTGTCCAGTTTCTGGTTCTGTGGTCTCAAACTGCCAGTTTACCACCTCTGCTGGTTCTCACCACAGTCAGTCCCAAGTTTTGGTCTTTGATACTCCACCTCTGGGGAAGGGAGCACCTATAAATTGGCCAACAGGTAAGGCTTGGGGTTTTAACAACTGGTTATTTTAGAGTTAGTCACTTAATGCACCAAGCCTCAGTTTCCCCATCAGTAATGAAGGTTGTAACTCACCAGTCCAATTTATTCCCCAGGGAGGAATGGAATGGACTTAACGATGTTATCCCAGCAGAGGAGTCACCAAGAATGCACAAGTGTTCGCAGGTGGTCTGAGTACCTGATGGTGAGAGGATCCCAGATGTCAGTGGCACAGAGAGGATTGGTATCCAATCAGAGCTGACCCTGATTATTCTAGAAGGACACATGAATGATTAAAAGTCTTGTTGCCCATAACCCTTTCCTCATTCCAGAGGCAGGGGGAGTGTGAGTCATTCCCAGGGCTCGGGATGGAAAAGCCAAAATGGTGGAGGGAAGCCAAGGCAGGGAGCAAGATGCCCTGGCCCTCTGGCTCTGCCCATTCCAGTGTCTGAGATTTACTGTTGCCTTCTAAACAAACAAAGCCATTGGAGCTTGAAAAACTCAGTCAGGACAGACGATCAAGAGGAGGGAGTCATTTTTCAGCCTTAACACTATGTGTTTATCGTGTGTCTGTTGTCATTAACCCCCAAGACTGAAAGCAGACTGGTCCATTTCATTTTCCGATTGTCTAGTTTATGACACCGTTAAAATTAATTGAGCGCTCATCTTAGCATGTAACGAGCTGGCCATGTGGCCGAGGCGGTGTTCCTGGAAAAATACTGGCCCAGGGTCTGACTGTGTTCTCCCTGTGGGGGTGGCCTGGGTCCCACAAGGTCACTGGATCTTAATTAGGGCCGCCGTGTGCTTATGGTGAGCACTACCTGTTCTCAGTACCATGGATTCCCGGTAGATGTGACCGCAGGGCTGATTGAGTGCTTGGAGCTGGAGTAGAGAGAGTAAGACAATAGGTACTTTTATTTCTTTTGGATTAGAGTAATTGGAGACCTTCTGTGTAGGATGATGACCAAGTTTTGGAAATGATGAAAAAGTTGGATGGTGGCTAGCTGCACAATATTGTTGAGTATACTTAATCTCACTAAAGTGTACATTTAAAAGTGGATACAATTTAGTGGGTAAATTTTATGTTATGTATATTTTACCACAATCATTTTAAATGTAAAGTAGGCTTCCACAAACGAATCCAATCATAGGAAAGGAGGAAATTACACACATTTGTGAGGGGGAGCGGAGTTTGCACCCCCAAATATGGCTTTCTGGGGATATTGATTGTTGAAGCAGGCTATTTTCAAGAAACAAAAGACTCAGGAAGAAACCTAGACGTTCTCCCTAGCTGCCTAAACAATTTTAGAAAGAGGACCTGCTCCAGGATGGCAGCTATTAGCATAGATAACTATGGTTTAATGTGATTTATTGTGAGTGACAGGGAGAAGGCCTGTTTGAACAAAATCCTCTCTGTGTCTTCTTGTTGAAGATGGCCCAGCAAATACTTGTTTATCAAACATTTGCTTTACCATCTCTGTGTGAATTGCCTTTCTTTCCTTTGAAACCCCAAACAACTTTCTTCTTAACTCAGATGGCATATAAGCATTAACTGCCCAATATATCCTAGCTGGCCCACATTCTTATGGAACTCTTGTATGTACACACACAATTGAATTTGGTTATTTTCTCTTGTTAATCAATTTGATTGTCAGACCAGCCAGAACTAAGAGGGAAAAGAGTGGGGAAATTACCCCCACACACACCACCCCACTTGCAACCTATTTCCTCTTAATTGCAAATGTCACACTGAACAGGTGACTGCCCCTTCTGGAGGGTTGACTCAACTTGTGGGTAGTGACTAAAGCTGCCTCTTGTAGAAATCATACAGATGCTTATGCTCAACCCAATTCTGGGGCACTTGGAGTCTCTTTAACTCCTAATAATTCAGTATGTTTTGGAAAGACTTGAGTTCCTTTTATCTTCCAAAAGGTGGACTTAAGAGTTAGTCTCTGGGGAAGACCACTTTACCTTTCCTATGGAAATGTTAAATCATTCATCCCAATTAATGTGGGTATTCAATAAGTATTTTTGAATATCAACTTCCCTGTTTTTCTTTCACTTCCAGAACTGAATCCTTCAGTGCAGAGCTGGAAGAGGGAAAGGCTTTGAATATCTGGCTCAGACTCACTTTGGTCTGCCATATTTGGGCCTATAATGTCTTCAGAGTTCAGAGACATAGAATCTCAAGGTTGGAGAAGTCCTAACCGGTCTTGTTTATCACCCATGTGATGCCTGTTCCATGGTCAAGTCCGTGGTCAGATACATCCAGTGTGGCTCCTATGTTCAAGAAAGGTTGTCCCTGTGACCATTGCTCACCCTACCTCACAATTTCAGACAAAAATGAATTTTTAAAGCATCTTGCACTAATCCAGAGACTTACAGTTCTACTATCTCTGTATTGGGTTTAGACTGAGTTACTTTAACATTTCAGGGAGATACTTTAGGTTCAAAAATTTCAGTTCAATTCACCTTTTTGACTTGTATTTTCTAGCCGGCAATTGCATATGGAAGCTGAGCCACCTCCTGTGCACCCAGAGCCTGCTGGCTGTTTCCAAGATCTCACTCGTATTCAAATTACTGCTCATTCACATGAATACCAAAAGCAACACTTGATGGTCGTGGAAGATTTTTATCTTCATAGGTCACGAAATATATCAGAATACATTCTGTTTATCACCTACAATGAGGATTTACAACTGCCTACATGTTATATTTCTAGCCACTGTGTTCTGAAGGAGAGCAGCCTCTCGTACTGAGTTAAGGACAACTCCTTTATTCACATTGAAAATGATAGCAAATAAAGGGCAAGAATCTTTTAAAATCCCACTTTTAGTATGCTCAGAAAGGCAATATTATTGAAATAAGACCTTTAAAATGTTTCCTTTCACTGTCCTTTCAGGAAGATATTTCGCAGATAAGCACAGACACTCTGAAATGCTGCCTGGTCTGAAATCTTTTATCTATAGCTTTAGAAGAACAAAGGGTATGACATATGGAAACGAGAAACCAGCTGTGGGAAGGCATGGCTAGGAATGCAAATGATAGAACTGGTTCTTAGCTCAAAATATCTCTGGTTGATTTCTACCCAGAGAGCACCATACTTACGTACAGATAGAGATTGCAAGTGGGACAATAAGAACAGATGTGATTCCTTGATAGTAATGCAGAACTATGGGCTTTGCACGTCCTGGCCCTTGACTGAAGCCACATTTACAAAAACAATTAGAGGTGGAATTTTATTTTACGCTAGACGCCCAGTGTGCAAAATCATGCCGCCCTGCCTCCTCCTGCCAGCTGTGCTCGCAGCCCCGCCCATGTACCTCACTGTGCAAGCAGCCTCCTGGTGACTGGTCTCTGGTTGTGATGGGCTGGCCGCCCCAGGGTTTTTGTAATAGAGATAGTCATGTTTGACATGGAATGAACTCCACCCTTCTTCCCCCAAGTCCCATATTGAAATCCTAATCCCCAGTATCTCAGAATATGATCTTTTTTTTTGGAAATGGGATCATTGCAAATGTAATTCGTTAAGATGAGTTCATATTGAATGGAATTGGCCCCTAATCCAATTTGACTGGTGTCCTTTTAAAAAAGGGAAATCTGGCTGAAACCGGTTTGGCTCAGTGGATAGAGCATCGGCCTGCGGACTGAAAGGTCCCAGGTTTGATCCTGGTTAAGGGCATGTGCCTTGATTGCGGGCGCATCCCCAGTAGGGGGTGTGCAGGAGGCGGCTGATAGATGTCTATCTCTCATTGATGTTTCTGGCTCTCTATCCTTCTTCCTTCCTCTCTGTAAAAAATCAATAAAATATATATATTTTTTAAAAAGGGACATTTGGGCACAGAAAACACGGGGAGAGGGAAAATTATGTGCAGACATAGGGAGAAGACCGCCATCTCCAAGGAACACCAAAGATTGCCGGCAAATCATTAGAAGCTAGGAGAGAAACATGGAATAGATCCTTCTCTCTGTTCAAAACAAATCAATAGGCCCAAAATGGAGTTGCCAAACCAGGACAACTTAATAAGAGTTTTGGCTGTGAAATCTCCAACCAATCCATTGGGAATCACCTAATCAGCACTACTAGGTAATCTTCCTGATAGATCCTTACCACCCCTCTGAAGAAAGAAACCTTGCAATAATCAACCTGCTTTTTTGGGGGCCTAGTATAACTTGCCCATTCCTGCTCCATCTGCTTCCAAAAGTCCATTTGTAAAGCTGCTTTCTGTCTGCTAATGGGATGCTGCTTGATTCATGAATCACTGAAAGAAGCTAATAAGATCTTTACAATTTACTCAGTTGAATTATTTTTTAACGCCACAGAGCTCTCAGAAAGAACCAACCCTATTAACACCTTGATCTCCAACTTCTGGTTACTAGAACTGCAAGCAAATAAATTTCTGTTGTTGGAGCTGCTTGATTTGTGGTTCTTGGTTGTGGCAGCCCAAGCTGAGTGATCATACAGCAGTTGAGATGACATCATCCAGTGGTGTACATTGTTTTGCAAAGAGTCATAGAGGGTGTAATGCCTAACAGGGCACGTTTATTTTCAAAGCGTTTATGATTAGAAATGTTTCTTAACATCTTGATTCCTAGCTTATTGCTTATATGTACTCCTCACGTACACATGGAGACTTTTATACAATTCATAGAACCTTTCTCTATTCCTGATTCCTGATGTTAGGGATTCTTATGCTCAGTCCTTGAAAATGACTCCAAAAACTTCAGAATCTTGAATCAGTTCTGTCACCTTAAAATATCACATCCCAGACACTTCTTATGGCGTCTCCTACCTCTAGCATCCAAATCTGACCACCCTAGACCTATCTTGAAGAGCTCCTTGCCTACCTTCATCTTTTTAAAACTTTTGAGATAAAGGTAATATTTATTCCTCAAAATATGTATACATATTCTAAGGTAATTTATTAAAAAGTTAACAAAACTTTGCCCATACTATAGAACTTATTAATTATATTTGTAGTAAGAATGTATGATTAATATACTTGATTATTTTAGAATTCATTGGTTTAATACTTGTGATGCAGCAATTCTAATTGAGATTATGGGTTCAGTTTCTTCTCTCCCCCTTTTTTTTTCTTTCCTTGATACTTGGCTTATTGCAGCTAAAAAGATGCATAGAATCAGATGGAAGAAGCGCCCCTTTACTTGCTCATTTTCATTCTACTCCACTGATTATGTCAAGGTTTTTGTTTAAATTCTGCTGCTAAATTTCATCTTCTCTGCTGTCAATCATTGGCTCTTCCTAACTGATCTCATAAGATGTTTCATTTTTGTACTTTTAACAATAGGTTCAGAGTACACTAAAGCTTTTCAGAAGATTTTCCAACAGATCTTTGATCGTTTAAGTGTATGAATATGAAAAATTTTATAGGTGACACACAGATTTTTTTCAGGTAAAAACAAAACCACAGCCGAAACCGGGTTGGCTCAGTGGATAGAGCATCAGCCTGGGGATTGAAAGGTCCTAGGTTCAATTCCAGTCAAGGGCATGTATCTTGGTTTTGGGCACATCCCCAGTAGGGGGCGTGCAGGAGGCGGCTGATTGATGTCTCTCTCTCATCGATGTTTCTAACTATCCCTCTCCCTTCCTCTCTGTAAAAAAATCAATAAAATATATTTTTTTTACAAGTCACATAAAGTTGGACGTGTTTCCAAATATCCACTTTCAAATTGTTCTTTTGCCTAACATGCATCTCCTCATAAAGCATTCTCCCAGATTAGCTAACTTCTGTCCAAACCCAATAGATGATCTCTGACTTTTAAAACACTCCACGATGTGGGCAGATGTGATTACTCAGGGAGTAAGAAAAATGCCAGCTCTTCCACTTTCTTGACATTCTCTTGTGTTTGCATTGTTACCACCTTCAATGGACTAGTTGGGCTGTTTGGACATTTTCAAGGTGAGAGTTTTCTGTGGTAAGGACATGGGAAATTCCTTGAAGAAAGTGTTTTAAGCCACCCATTCATTTTATAAAGAATGATTTCATTAAATCTGGATGACAGATTTGACTAAATGAATCTGTTAAATGTTTTTACAGGTTAATTCCACTTCACCAGGAATGTGATGGCTCATGGCTAAATGAGGGCTGTCATCAGCCTCCTTGATCAAAGAGTCTCCACTCTTTTCCTAAGAATCTGAGGACACTATAGGAGTCCCAGCATTGGGCACATGTACAGTAGACTAAATGAGGATGCTAATTGTAACATATATAATAGTATTAGTTAAGTTAAATATCTTTATTTTTAGATAAAGGTAATATAAATAAAAGTTCTCACATTTTCTTCTGTACCCCAACAGGTCAATGCTGAACACCCCATTTTGGAGATCACTGATCTGAAACCACAAGATCACAGGACCCAGAGAAGCCCAGAGAACTCCTTGTTTAGGGGAGGATAGTAGGAGGGACTCTGAAATCCTAGAATTCTTTTTATTAGATTCTTCCCTGTTGCTTACATAGCTTTGGCAAACACGGGGTGACATGGCTCACCATTGTTCAGTCAAGGACATTCACAGAGAGACATTCAGGTCACGTCCAGGATGTTCACTGCTGGGACCATCTCTGCTATATTACCTTCCATTTTCATAAAGCTGTGCTGTCCTTGTGTAATAGCTCCAGCGGGGCTCTTAAAGCTGAGCCCAGAATATCCAATGGCAAACAAGTTACCAAGTCCATCAGACTCATCTGTTAGGATTTCTTTCTGGTCAATTAAAAAATAGCTTTCAAAAGCACTCATGAAGGTTTTTTTTTTTTTTTTTCAAGGGCTCATAAGGTAATGTTCAAACTGTCTCTGATGATTTCTTAACCACGAGTAAGCAAAACAAAATAAAAATCTTGCTATTTCCTGGAGGCTTGGGAATATCACAAATGCTGTTGAGGTTCCAATAGGTTGGAAATGATTTTTGCCGTTTATTTTACACACACACACCCCTATATTGGTTTGTTTCTAAATGATGTGTAAGGGGAAAAACATCTTTAAGTATATGTGCCAATGGGTAGAGGTGAGTGGGTAGAGGTTATCAGTTTTAAGTACTTCGTGTAATGTGACTTGCAAGTAACAAGGTTCTAACTAATAATTTTTTGAAAAGAGACACCACAGAAGAAAATGGGGTCCAAGATGCTCCTGCTTCAGTTCACCCAGTGAGGCCCTCCCCCAAGATGCTGATGTAACAGAGCACCTACAGGGCTTCCTCAGCTGATTCGTATGGCCCCTGGAATGTAAGAACTGTTGATCTCGGCCGTGTGTCAGTGCAGATAAAGATATCAACCCCAGTATGCGCACACGGCAGATCTGCAGCCCCAGAAGCAAGGGCTTATTTCCTTCCAGATCCATTCACCGCCTCTGTTCATGACATAAACCGTCTGAGGGCCCGCAGTTCTTGCCACAATGAAGCTGTTTCTTCCAGACTCGGGGCTGTCACTCTCCTGACATGGTGGCTGTGTCACATCCCATTAGGCTCTGTGGATGCGACGTGGCACTGGTCATGGGCTGACACACACTGGGGCTGAAGCTTGATAGGACAGGCTGAGTCAAAGCAAAAAGATAAAATGGAACTAAGATACAGCTTTTCTAGAAACGCTTCTCAAACAAAACCGACTCGGGGAAACGGAACTTTGGGGCCAGTGTGGCCACCGAGGGAGGTAAAGCCGGGCAGGCCTGGGACTGGGATGTCAGAAAAATGGGAACAATGATAGATGAATCAGAACCCTGTTTCCTTGACATGGATTTCCCAACTTGTGTTCTGTAGAGCGCCAATTCTACCAGATACTCCAGGAAAAAAGGGTCTCATGGTTAAAATGCTTTCTTAGAAATTGTAAATCCTTTTATTTATTCATTTTGTAAAAAAAAAAAAATTAAATAAACACCTATTTTGAAGTAAATATTGGCTCACAGGAAGTTGCAAAATAGTACAAAATTGTCCCAATGCATCCTTCACCCAACTACCCCCAGGAGGATAGTTATGTAGCTGTAGTACAGTATCAACCAGGAAATTGATACTGACACACTACTATGCACTGAATTACAGGCTTATTTAGTTTTTCCCACTTTTTACATGTATTCATTGGTGTATGCATACAGTTCTATGCAATTTTACCCTATGTATAGAATCATGTAACTATGACTAAGATACAGAACTATTCCATCACCACAACGGGGTTTCCTATGCTCCCCCTTTGTGTTCACAACCCTCCTCTGTCTTCTGGCAACCACTAATAGGCTCTTAATGCCTATAATTTTGTCATGTTAAGAATATATTATATAAATGAAATCATATCATATGTAACATTTTAAGATTCATTCTTTTTTAAAATATATTTTTATTGATTTCAGAGAGGGAGAGAGAGAGATAGAAACAGCAATAATGAGAGAGAATCATTGATGGGCTTCCTCCTGGATACCCCCTCCTAAGGATCGAGCCTACAACCTAGGCATATGCCCTTCACAGGAATCGAACCCTGGACTCTTTAGTCCACAGGCCAATGCTCTATCCACTGACCCATACCAGCTAGGGCTGAGATCAATTCTTTTTACTCAGCATAATACCCCTAAGTTCGGTCCAGGTTGTTGGATATATCAATAGCTTGTCCTCCTATATCGCTGAATAATTAATATTCCTTGGTATGGATGCACCACAGTTTGCTTAACTGTTCACCCAATGGAGGATATTTAGGTTGTTTCCAGTTTCTGACTATGGATAAAGATCCTATAAACATTTGTGGGTCTTTATGTCAACATAAATTTTCATTTCTTCAAGAATATACTTGCTTGGTATAGTAGCTGCATGTTTAGTTATATATAAGAAACTACCAATGTACCATTTTTATTTCCAGCAGGATCCAGTTTCTCTCTATCTTCCCCAACATTAGCATTGTTTTTTTTATTTTAGCTGTTCTAACAGGTATGCGGTGGTATTTCATTGCAATTTTAATTTGCAGTTCCCTAATGGCTAATGGTATTGAATATATTTCTTCATGTGTTTATTATTCATCTGTATCTCCTCTTTGGTGAGATGTCTATCTATGTTCTTTGCTCATTTTATAATTGCACATTTTTTTTTGTTTTATTCCCATTGAGTTTAAGACTTTTTTCTATATTCTTGGTTCAAGTTCTTTGTTAGATAGTGGTTTGCAAATATTTACTCCCAAGCTGTAGGATACCTTTTCATTCTCTTAATTGGATCTTTCTCAGCACAAAAGCTTTTAAATTTTGATGACATCCAATTTACTTTTTCTTTTATGGATTGTGTCTCTGGTGTCATATCTAATAACCTTTTACCTGGCCCTTCATTCTGAACATTTTCTCCTATGTTTTCTTCTGGAAGTTTTACTTTCACATAGAAATATATTTAAATGTAATATAAAGTTCTACCTTTACATTTAAATCCATGATCTATTTTGAGTTAACTTTTATTTAAGGCATGAAATTTAAGATGGTATTCGATCTTAATGCTTTTTAACAAAGTGAGGGCTAAAATTCTATAATCAAATACAGTGGTACCTTGAGATACGAGTGCCCTAACATACGAGATTCTTGAGATACAAGCCGTCGAGCGAGCGATTTTTGCTTTGAAATACAAGCAACATTTGAGGTAGGAGTAATCGTGCGGATCGGCCAGCTGCACACGACCCACCAGTTTACTGGGACTGGAGCATCTCATAGTTTCCCATGCCTCAAGGTTGCGGAACGAATTAAACTCGTATCTCAAGGTACCACTGTACATCTATTTTTTATTTTAATGTGAGTTTCCTAAATTTGGCCATCTATTCATGCAGAAAATATTTATTGGGCATGATCTGTATATAGGCATGGGGTTGGGAATTGGAATATGGGTAGAATCTCTGTTCTTAATGAATAATATGAATGCAGCTAATTTCCACAACACTCTCTGAACTGGTTTTTGTGGAAATCCTTTGGAAAATTCTGCTTTAAACAGCAGGGAGACTCAGAGACTGAGTCAAATACCAGTGTAAGCAATAAGAGATGCAAAACCAGAACAGATGTGAAATCAAAACCAAGCAAAAGGCAGCATCTGTGGGAAACCTGGAGTCAAAAGCCAGAAGGGTAGAAAAAGGAGAAAGGGCTCAGGAGCTGGGGAGAGAACGCCAGGAGCAATACACGTTCTGGTGCGCTGTGGCTGTCTGACCCTGCCCCCTCTCCACACTTAGGTCTGGTTATAATCAGCTGTGGTATATGTATATGTATTTGTACACATACATACAAATATGTATGACACACAACATACATACATATAATACACTTAACACACACACCCATAATACTTATATATCTACATACACTTAAAAATTTTAAACAAAAAATGTTTTATAGTCCATACCAGCTTGGGCTCAGCAGCCCTTACAACACAGTTACCTAGCATTCCCAGATGCTTCACATCCTCTCCCGTCATTAATGAAGTCCCCATGTCCTATCCAATGCGCCTTGGATGGCGGCTGCCCAGCCAACACCTGAGGTGCAGGCACGCCTCAGTGTTGGCTGCCTAGCTTCCCAGGGCCAGCCTGAGGCACAGGCAAGCCTCTGAGAGTGGCTGCCCATCCTGCCCAGGGTCTGCCAGAGGCATAGGCAAACCTCATATGTGGCTGCCCAGCATCCTAAGGCCGCTCAAGGCTCAGGTAACCAGGGCCGGCCAAGACTTGAGCTGCCGGCAGTGGCAGCAGCAGAGGTGTGATGGGTGCATTGCCTTTCCCTGATTGCCGAGTCGCCTCCTGCCCCTGAGGGCTTCCAGGCTGTGAGAGGGGGCAGGCTGGGCTGAGAGACTCCCTGCTTCTGTGCATGAATTTTCATGCACAGGAGCTCTAGTGTGTAGATAGATAGATAAGATAGATATCCATAAAGCAAGAATGACCCCCATTTCTTTTTTAGCTATATACCTAACAGAGGGAAGGTGATAAATACACAAAGTATATTTGGTGTTGAGTAGGCTTAGCTGCAGGCTGCTGGTCAGACTGAAAGAGAAAGTCACAGTTTTCAGAGAGCCCTGGCAGACATGGTCTTTCCCAGTGGCTAAGAATACCACTTGCATCCTTCCTATTCTAGCTCACAGTGGTAGCACCTCACATGGACGCTGGTGTCAAGGGTGCAGCTCACATTGCTGGCTCTCACTCTGCCCACATGGAGGGTACTGGTGTCCCAGTTACTCTGCCCCCAATGCATATACTTTTGGTAATTTATCTCTGTTTTATGCCTCTCTTTTTCTCATTGGTCCCTGCCCTGAAATATAGTGTCCATTATTCAGTCACCTTCCTTTCTTACCTTGACTCATGATGTGAGAAGTAAAGTGTGCCTCACTTGACTTCCTAAGGCACATTAGCCCCTCTCACAAACGGACTTCCTGTCATTTAAAAATGCCCTTACTCATCTGAAGCATAGTTCTGGTTCTGGCCATTTACGAAAGAGCCAGCTATTCCCAATTTACAAGAACGTAACTCTAAAAGTAAGTTGGTAAGACAGTCATTTAGAATTTGGGCCTCATATTTCATAGCTAAAAATTGCACATAATGGCAAAGTTCTCAAGCCAA
>PVJN01026139.1:0-29260 GCA_004026805.1 Lasiurus borealis
TCTGAGACTCAAATAGTACTCTTAAAATAATCAGTCAGGCATGGAAATCAAAACTCAATTTTAAGAGGAATGTCCTAGACTTGAGGGTCACCCCTCCTTATAACAGCCCAAATGTAAGTCACCTGAAAAAATAGAGAGACGAGGAGAACAGGGCAGCCTGAACTCTGCAGCCCTTCATGTCTAAAAGAAGAAACAGAAGAGGTAACACCAATTGACCCTGTGTGTCTCACGGGCTCTGCATCTCCACGAGGGCTAAGATGACAGCCCATTCTAAACACACGTTCATTTACGTTAGCAGCCTTTCTATACCCACTTAAGTGCACATTTGAAACATTCCAATGGCGGGGTTGGGGGGAGGGAAGGGGGAGGGGAGACATCAAAGGATCAAATAAATCCACACAAGCATGGGAATTTCAGAGTCAGTTTATTTAGACTTTATCTCACTCTTATTTGCCCACCACAATCCAAATGAGACATAAAGCAGCCAGGGTCCAAAAGACCTGCTTTCCATAGCCAAACGGTATAGATCTTTACTCTCTTTTGGGACTGTTATTGTAAATGCTTTAACTGTGTTGGCAGAGGGGACTGAGGGCAGAGGTGGGGACAGTTGTTTCCCTGACATCCAGGTGTCAAAGAAGTGTGAAATTCCTGTCTGAACACAGTTTAAGCCTGGACACTAAAAATGCACAGGCACAGGTCAAGAGCAGATTTTATACTACTTGGGTGGTGAGCTGGAATGGCCATGACTGGAATGCCCCGAACACCCCCCAACTTGGGTTGATGATGTAATTCAAGTTGAACGGTTACTTTAACTTTTCAGACAGTTAGTCTAGATCTAGATTCCTTTGCCTTAGCCTAACACTCTCTTTTTAATGGCTTTTCCCCTTCTTCTCTTACACTCTTTTCTCCCTTGATGGGAAATTGCAGATGTTTCGTTTATATAAGAGGCAAGATTAATATTCACTTTTAAAAGAATCTAGTCCATGGGTAAAATCCATACACCACCACATTCAATACTCATACAAAGAACTCTGGGACCCTTAGCTTTAGTAAGAGCTAAAGAATGTTTTTAAGTGGAGAGCAAGAAATAATGGGAATATTTGCTACAGGATGCAAACGTCAGTCCCCTGGTGCCATGAGCTCAACAGGAATTAAATGTGACTATGAACAGGGGAGGTCATGAAGTCAGTGGTGGTTTTTTTTTTTTTTTAGAAGTCCTTACTCTGCAAACTGCTAGACTGATTTGTTGGGTAGAAGAGAAGAAATGATGTGAGCAAGAGACAAATGCTGAAGTTTTAATGGGTGCATCTCAGAGGAAGGCTATGAAGATGAAGGGAAAGATGCAGATGTTAAAACTTCACTTCTTAATTGTGTCTTGACCAATGGCACTACCATTCATCAATACCCCACGTGTAAGTGCTGGTTCTCTAAGGGGAAAAAATCAGAAAAGAGTTCTTTGTCCTTTGTTAACACAAACATAAACATTTGTACAACAGAAAGAAAGGCCCTCTGGGGTTTTTCTCCTTTGCAAGGCAGGGATGGCTGGGTAATATCCATTCAGAAAAACAATAATGATTGATGACTGGCTATGTCTTGTGTTTTATGTCACTAGGAAGAGATATTTTATGTTTTGGGTCTATAGAATATGCAGTCACCACTGCCAGTCATTGAAAGAGTTTCTTACATGGTTTCTGAAATATGTATTGTTCTTTCTAGGGCCAGCATATGATGAGCTAGTACTTTTCTTTAAGATTCTCTTTTCATTTTAACTTAAAATGTTTTTGTTAAAAATTATGAATGCTAATTATAAAAATACTCAAGGCCTGGTGCACAAATTCGTGTACAGGTGAGGTCTCTCTGGGTGCCTTGCAGGGATCGGGCTGAAACCCACAGTCCAATGATGCCTGCAGCTCCTACCTGCTGCTCCCACTCATCTCGGTCCCACTGTGCCTGCCACGGGCTCGGGCCCAATCAATCTCCATCAGGATAGGCTTGAGCCTTGGATCTGGCTCCTTCCCAAGGAGAGTGGCCTGTGGGACTGGACTGAAACCTACTTCCTTACATTCCCCAAGGGATCCCAGATTGCGAGAGAATGCAGGCCAGGCTGAGGGACCACATTAATGCACAATTGAGCTGGGGAGGGATCACAGGGCAGGAGGACTCCAGGGTGTGTCTGGTCCATCTTGCTGAGTCCCGATCAGCAGCAAGCTAACCTACTGGGGAGCATCTGACCCCCGTAGTCAGTGCATGTCATAGTAACTGGTGGACCAGTTAACTCTCTGCTCCCTGGTGGTCAATGCATGTCGTAGCGAGTGATTGAGCAGCCTTAGCATATCATTAGCATATTATGCTTTAATTGGCTGTTCAGTTGTTATGCTGTTCAGTCTATTTGCATATTACCCTTTTATTATAGAGGATAAACAATGAAGAAGAATATTAAAAGTTTTTAAAGTAAAATGTTCTCTCCTACTCATTTTAGTTACCCATTGCTGCAGAACAAATTACCCACAAACTTATTGGCTTAAAACAATATATGATCTCACCTGGTTTCTTTTTTTTTTTTCTTTTCTTTTCTTTTTCTTTAAAGGGGACTATTTCCCTGGCTGGTATGCTCAGTAGTTAGAGTCTGTGCACTGAAGGGTCACAAGTTCTATTGCTGTTCAAGGGCAGGTACCTAGGTTTCAGGTTTCATACCTGGCCACAGCAGAGGCATGTGCAGGAGGCAACCAACTGATGTATATCTCTCTCTCTCTCTCTCTCTCTCTCTCTCTCTCTCTCTCCTTCCCTTCCACTCTCTCTAAAAATCAATGGAAAAAATATCTTCAGGTGAGGATTAACCAAAAAAGGGGGGTGCTATTAATTTCACCTCCAATGTTATTGTCCCACACAATAACATTCTGTGGGTGAGAAATCCAAAGTGGCTTAGTGGATGGTTCTTGGCTCAGAGTCTCCCACAAGAAGTCTCGGCTGGGACTGAAAGATCCATGACCAAGAAGACTAGCTCACACACCTGGTAAGCCAGTGCTAATTGTTGGTAGCAGGTCTCAGTTCTTTGCCCAATGGACCTCACTATAACAGTTTTCTCAAGATGGAAGTTGGCTGTGCCCAGGATGCATGGTACAACATACAGAGCAAAGTCAAATGTCTTTTATAACCTAATCTTGGGAATCTCTCTCTCTCTCTCTCTCTCTCTCTCTCTCTCTCTCTCTCTCTCGCATGTGCGTGCGCGCGCACACACCCACACCCACCCACACATACACACACACTCTAGCCCACACTCAAGGGAAGGGAAAATTGATCCTACCTTTGGAGAGAGGAGCATGACTATGAACATATTTAAAGTCACAACAATGCTCCTATTCTTCAGCAGTTACTATTATTAATAGATCCTATCTAATAAAGAGGGAATATGCTAATCGACTACCATGCCCTCACAAGATGGCAGTGCCTACTGCCACAAGATGGCAGCACCCAGTTCTCTCAGTCCTGCCTCACTCAGTCCCATAGCATCTAACCTCATCCAGCCTCAGTACCCTAGTCCCCTTAGCCCTGCCTCATCCAGCCAGAGTCCCCCAGACCCCTCAGCCCCGCAGGGGAAGGCAGTTAGGGGTGATCAGGATGGCAGGGGAGAGCAGTTGGGCACAATCATGCTGGCAGGGGAGCAGTTAGGCATCAATCAGGCCAACAGGGGAGCAGTTGGGAGGATATGAGGCTAGCAGGCAGATTGGTTAGGGCCAATCAGACAGGCAGACAGGTGAGTGGTTAGAGCCAGCAATCCTGGATTTGAGAGGGTTATCTGACTGCCAGTTTAGGCCCGATCCCTCCAGCAGTCAGATATCCCTCAAGGGGTCCGAGATTGGAGAGAGTGCAGGCTGGACTGAGGGACAGTCCCCTCCCCCCATGCACAAATTTTGTGCACTGGGCCTCTATTGGTACATAACTTTCTAGACATTTTTCTATGCACATACAAATATATTTATGTTCATATGTATTTATATATTGTTACATGCTTTATATACATACATGGTTGTTTTATAAAACTTAGAAACATGCAAATTTTTATTCATTAGATAATTTAAGGACATAATTTCTCCTCATAATACATGCCTTGTTCTTTTTAATAGCTGTATAGCATTTCATTAGAACTTATAATTTATTTAATCATTTCCCTAAAGATAGACATTTTGGTTGTCTACAGTCTTTTGTTAATGATAAATGATACTGCAGTGGACATCCTGGTACATAAAACCTTCCCTGCTTGTCTAGTATTTCTGTATGATACATTCTTATAAATGGAATTGCTGTATCAAAACATTTCTGCTTTTGCTGGTTTGGTAGTTACTATCAAGTTTCCCTCCAAAAGTGTAACAATATTCATTTAGTTATTGTATTGGTTAGAGTAGGCTAAGCTATAGTAATAAAGAAAAATAAAATGTTTCCATGGCTTAAAGATAAGTTTATTTCTCTCTTCTATAAAGTTCAAAGCAAATTCCCCCAACAGTAGCAGTGGGCCTGGAGTATGGGAGGTGTTTGTACATGCAGCTCTTATATACACAGCCCTTCAGGGATCCCGGATTGTATGTCTCTGCCATCTTCATGCCATCTTTATGACATCTTTATCACCTTCACCGTTCTAAGCAATGGAGAAGGAGGAAAAGGCATGAAGGGACAAGCCTGGAAATTTTTATTGGTCTAGGCCTGAAAGTGTTATTCATTGCTCCACTCACATTTCATTGATAGAATTGCAAAGGCTGCTGGGAAGCATGATAAAGTTGAGTAACTATATGCCCAGCTAGCTTTTTTGGCCACAGGGATTTAAGAATATTTAAAATTACTACATCATGGATATCAAGCAATTAAAATAGATGCTAGTTGCAAAAACTGGAAGAGCCTAGCAATATATACTAACTGATATTTTGTTTGTTTGTTTGTTAATCCTTACCGAAGGGTATTTTTGCATTGATTTTTAGGGAGAGTAGGAAAGAGAGGGGAAGACAGAGAGAAACATAGATGTTAAAGAAACACATCCATTGGTTGCCTCCTGCATGAGCCCCTACAAGGCCTGGGCCAAGATATGTTCCCCTGACTAGAATCGAACCTGGGACACAGGCTAACACTCTAGCCACTGAACCAAACCAGCTAGGGCTATACCAATATACTATACTTGCATGAAAAATTTAAAATCAAAATCCCAATAATATTTTTCATGAACTCAAAATAGATTTTTGTTTTGCAACTTAAGTTGTTTTTAATTTATCCTAACGATCAAATTTTGAAAAGAAAGATAATAATTTCTTTTCAAAAGGAATAAATTAATGAGACATTATCATAAAAACAGGAATTCTGCCAGACTCTCAAATGCATTCACCATTATTTTTTCTTGGAGACCATCCTCGCCAAGCCCATCATCATTCTGTTTCAATAAGGAGTGGTTGTTCTCTAGGCTTCCTGTACTGCCTAAGGTTTCCCTTTCCTATTTTTTTTTAAACATATGTTTTTATTGATTTGAGAGAGAGAGAGAGAGACATTGATGTAAGAGAAACATTGATTAGTTACCTTCCCATTCACCTCAACTGGGGGTTGAACCCACAACCTGGGTATATGACCTAATCAACTAGTTATCTTTCAGTGCACAGGATGAAGCTCATCCAACTGAATTGCACCAGCCCGAGTGTTTTCTATTTTTTGTTGTTATTATTGTTGTTGTTCTTATCTTATTTCTTGGTTTACTCAATCATTTTGCTGGAGTCCAACCTTTAGTGGCTTTCTAGAAGGTAAATATTTTGAGCTCTTGCATGACTAATGATATTTTTATTCCTCCTTCAAGCTTGATTGACAATTTAGCTGGGTATTAATCAATAAGCTCTCCTCCTCTGCAAAACACTGTCTTCTGGCATCCAGTGTTGCTGTAAAGAAGTCAGGTGTCATTCTTCTACCCACTTCTCTAGGTATCACCTGTTTTCTCTTTCTTGAAGCTTTTGGACTCTGCTCTTCCTTCCCAGTGTTCTGAGATTATGTGAAGATATGCCATGGCTTTCTGTATATTTGTGTCATTTGTTTCACTGAGCACTCAGTGGGACCTGACCCTATGAAGAGTCACATCATCTAGTTGTTAGGAGTTTTCTTCTATGATGTCTCTGATAATTTCTTCCTTCTATTTTTTTTTCTTTCTTTCTTTTTTTAATCTCTCAGTCCTGTTAATCAGATGACTAACTTCCTAGATTGGTTATCTCACTTCCTTATTTTCTCTCTACCACTTTTCTGTTGGTACTTGTCAACAGATCAGATATATTATTCATTGTCTGTAGGCTCAGTCTTTCTTTTTTTTTTTAATATATTTTATTGATTTTTTTCACAGAGAGGAAGGGAGAGGGATAGAAAGTTAGAAACATCGATAAGAGAGACATCGATCAGCCGCCTCCTGCACGCCCCCTACTGGGGATGTGGCCGCAACCAATGTACATGCCCTTGACCGGAATCGAACCTGGGACCTTTCAGTCGGCAGGTCGACGCTTTATCCACTGAGCCAAACCAGTTTTGGTGGCTCAGTCTTTCTTGATCAATATCTTTATAATCTGGGCATCAACTCAAAGTTAGGACAGAGGGAAGGGGAGAGAGAGAGCGAGAGAGAGAGGAGAAGGGGGAGGGGGAGAGGAAGGAAAAGATAGAACTGAACTGCAGAGGCTGGACTAAGCCAGGAGTGTGACTTTGCTGTCATTATGGGTCTTTGCTTTCAGTGGTCCCACCAATGCCATTTAGATAACTCACCTTCTATTTATATCAGAGATGTATCTTCTGTTCACAGTTACCTTACTCTTACCCCCTGTTTATTGATGTCTCGGACTGCCTTAGGGTATCTTTGTACAACTTTCTCATCTCTGGTGTCTTTTAGCTTTTCCTGTTATAACAACAGTTTCCTGGTATTTTTCACACAATGTTCCCACGATAATCTAATCATCTACCTAATCACTATGATTCCTGTTTAGGCAGATATGTTCCCCAAGCCACTCCATATTTATCTTTGCTCTGTCACTTGGCTGCCCTGGGATCAGATGACCATTCTGACATACCAGCTATGGGTGGTGAGTCAGGAGACACCATCCAGCAAACCTGTCTGAGGAAACACCAGGAGGTACTTTTCTGCCAAAAGGCTGTAGTATGGTAAGTTTTCAGAGGTATAGGTGGTCCTTTACCATGACTTTAGACACTCAAACTTTAGGTGCTTCATTGGCCTCTATAAAACGTGGAAATAATTAGATATCATCAATTTCATAGGCTTGTTATGAAAATGAAATAAAATGTTGTAAATTAGAAAGCATTCCAAAATGTAAAACAATAGCACAATTCCTGGCATATAATAGCTGTGCCATCAACAGTGCTAAAACAGGATGGGTAAAGTGCTCAGGGTCCAAATGGGCTAGTCAGGCCCAGTGCTGAGCATTGCCCCGCTAAGCACCACAGTCTCAGTCCCGGGCACTGCCAGGAACTGGGGCTGCCAGCATGGCCTCCTGACTGTCTTTCTGAAGAGCCATCAACTTTACTGTCATTCTTGCCTGGGAACAAGAAGTGGGGGGACCTTTCGTCAGGGAGAGGCTATTCCACCTTCTGACCAACCTGGGCAGAGGAACAAAGGTTCTTCCTCCTGAAGTACAAAGAGGGGAGCCCAATGAGAGTGAGGGTGTGTGTGTGTGTGTGTGTGTGTGTGTGTGTGTGTGTGTGTAAAGGGGGGGTGAGCATTTGCATGCTCCACTGAGTCAGGGACATGGGAGAGTCTACAAGTGTAAAGCTGCCAGTGCTAGGACTACCAGAGTTGCTGCTGACACTGTATAGGGAAAGGGGTGGGAGAGGGATGATAGAGCTGAAAAACAACAGATGGGCTTTTTTTAGAAAAGTTTTTCTAATGCTAAAATTTTTTATTACAAAGACTAATTTTTTTTCTTTTTAAAAATTCTTTAAAACATAGCAAATAGGTAGAAAAAACACACAAAATGTGAAGCTTAATGAGTTTTCAAGAGATATCTGTATAACCACCATTAAGATCAATAAATGAAACATTGACATTATCCCAACCATCTCCACCTTGTGTCTCTTTATAGTCAGAAAACCCTCCCTCCCACCAAAGGTAACCACACCAGGCCTTTATAATAATTACAGTCTTGCTCTTTTTAAAAAATATATATATTTTATTATTATTTTTTTTTTACAGAGAGGGAGAGGGAGAGAGAGTTAGAAACATCGATGAGAGAGAAACATCAATCAGCTGCCTCCTGCACACTCACTACTGGATATGTGCCCACAATCAAGGTACATGCCCTTGACCAGAATTGAACCTTGAGTCCAAAGCTGACGCTCTACCCACTGAGCCAAATCAGTTAAGGCTCAGTCTTGTTCTTCTTTCAAGAAAGTTTTTATGCTGAGACCTGTTTGGCTCAGTGGATAGAGCGTTGGCCTGCGGACTGAAAGATCCCAGGTTCAATTCCGGTCAGGGGCATGTACCTTGCTTGTGGGCACATCTCCAGTGTGGGATGTGCAGGAGGTGGCTGATCGATATCTCTCTCTCATCGATGTTTCTGACTTTCTATCCCTCTCCCTTCCTCTCTGTGAAAAATCAATAAAATATATTTTTTTAAAAAAAGAAAGTTTTTCATTCAAGCATACATCCCAAAGCACTATACTCTAGCATTGTTTGTTTGGGGACTTGATCTATATACAGTATAAATAGGCATCAGTTTGTCTGTCTATTCTACTATTATTGGGCATTTGGTTTGTTTGCAGTTCGGGGCTACTATTAACATGCTGCTATGTACATGATTCCTGGTGTGTGTGTACACATTTCTTTAGGATGCAAACCCGAGGAATGGAATTGTTGGGTGATGGAACATGTGACTCCTCAACTTGACTACAGAATGTTTTCCAAATGGATTCCCAATGTACATCCCCACCAGCAGTTTAGGAGAGTTCTCATTGCTCCTCATGTAGAATGATGTCTTTATTTGGAGATCATGTCTTCTGAATGAAAAATGTCTTTTTAAAAAAGTGAAAAAATAATGATAGTACAATTAACAGGTTGTTCTTTGGTTGGTTGTTGTTACATGTACCAAAAGTTGGTGGTTCAATTCCCAGTCAGGGCACATATCTAGGTTTCAGGTTTGATCCCTCATTGACGAGCATACCAATTGATGTTTCTCAAAAAAAAAAAAAGTGAAATGATAATAGTAATAGAATTAATTAGTAGAAATATATTAATATATATTTATTGATTTCAGAGAGGGAGGGAGAGGGAGAGATAGATAGAAACATCAATGATGAGAGAGAATCATTGATCAGCTGCTTTCTGCACGCTCCCTACTGGGGACTGAGCCCGAAATCTGGATATGTGCCCTTTACCAGAATCAAACCCAGGACCCTTCAGTATGCATGCTGATGCTCCATCCAGTGAGTCAAACTGAGTAGGACAACAGGTGACATTTTTAATGACTTTGCATGACAAAATAAAGATCTAATAGTTCTAGTTAGTTCTTATTTTTTCTTACTTAAAGTTTACTGGACCATGACATCTCAAATGCTGACGACTATTATCCTATACTACATGGTACAGATAATCTCTACTTGCCTTTTTTTAACTTCAAAAGCTACTTGACAATATGGTAGCCATCCTCCAAGATGGCCCCCAGTGAAACTCCTCTCTTGGTATTTAGGCCTTTGTGGAGACTTCCCACACTGAATAAAGGCTGATTTTGTGACCAATAGAAGTGTCAATGTGTGAGTTCACAAGCTAGGTCATAGCAGACATTGCTGCTCCAACACTGGTCTTTTGGATCAATCACTCTGGGAGAAGTCAGCCATCATGTTGTAAGGATGCTCAAGTAGCTCTGTAGACAGGCTTACTTCAAAAAGAATTAACTTACCAACACCAACTTGCTAACCAAGGAACCTTCACTTCATTCAAGCCTTCAGATGATTTCAGTTCTCCAGCCTCTAGGTTTTCCTTCTAAGACCCTAGAAATCATAAAGTACAGACAAACCATTTCTCTGTGCCCTGTCTGAATTCCTGGCCCAGAGACATCATAAGATAACACGTGATTACTATTGTTTTAAGCCACCAAGGTTTAGGATGATTTGTTATAGAGCAGAAGATAATTAAAATAATATAATATAACCACCTAGGAAGTATCCTTGACAAAAATTTGAGCCTAAATCTGAAAATGCCTCCATATTTAACTACAGGTTTAGAAGAAGTAGAGGTGACAGAGGAGTATGTTAAATAAGTGCACCACAGGGATGCAATTAGCAAAATTCAAAAGAGACAATTCTATAGCTCAAATTACCCAATTTCTTCAACTAAATCGGGGAAGATGGGTGAAGATGAGGTGAGGAACCTATAAATCAAGAGGTATGATAGATTACCAATATTTGCTGCTTTCTCCTGTGGGAAAATTATACTTCCCTTTTCCCCATTGACATCAGCTTTAGCCATGTGATTTGTTTTGACCAATGAAATGTGAGCATATGTGATGGTTGCTACTTCTGAGCAGAAGTTTTAAAAGTCATTGTATACTTCAACCATTCCTTATTACCATCTGCCAGGAAGTGGGTGCATCCCAAACAGGGACTGTTGCTTCAGTCCACGGCCAGGAGTGAAGAGTCTGTGGGGCTGACTCACAATGGAAATTCACATGAGCAGAAATTAAACCCCCACTGTTGTAAGCCACTGTGATTTTCGTGTTGTCTGCTGCTACAGTATAACCTAGTATAATCTGATTCTTGCAAGAAATATCCAATCAAATACAACAGATAAATCTTGTTAGGGTTCCAATTTATGAAGCCATTGCAGAAATCTGAATAGACTGGATATTTAATAATAAGAATTGTTCTTTATTTTTAAGTCTATTAATGATATTGCAGTTATGCTTAAAATAACAAAAAGTTCAAATCTTTTATTTTATTTTTTAATATATATTTTGTTGATTTTTTTCAGAGAGGAAGAGAGAGGGATAGAGAATTAGAAACACTGAGGATGTGCCCACAACCAAGGTACATGCCCCTCACCGGAATTGAACCTGGGACCCTTCAGTCCACAGGCTGATGCTCTATCCACTGAGCAAAACCATCCAGGGCCAAATATTTCAGATACATAGTCGAGGGGGAAAACGAGGTGAGGATAAAAATTGGTCATGACCTGCTAATTATTGAGTTGGGTGATGAATATATGCCAATTTATCAGACTATTCTTTCCACTTTTGTTTAGGTTTGAAAATATTTTTTAAAATAGTATGTTGACCTGAGTCCCAGAATTGTTTCTGACTCCCAAAGGGGTACAGAAAATATGGGAGCCGGGAGAAAGGAGCTGACTGATTAAGTTTAGTAAGTATGAATACACAGAAGAGGTGTTTGGATCAGGCCTCAAAAAGAATTCATCAAGCCCTAGCCACTTTGGCTCAGTGATAGTGTCAGCATGTGGACCAAAGGGTCCCAGGTTTGATTCTGGTCAAGGGCATGTACCTTGATTACAGGCTCCTCCCCAGCTTGGGCCCTGATCAGGGCTCATGCAAGAGGCAACAAATCTATGGTTTTCTCTCACATTGATGTTTCTCTATGTCTTTCCCTCTCTTTTTCACTCTTCTTAAAAATCAATGGAAAAAATATCCTCTAATGAGGATTAGCAAAAAAGAATGCATCAAAACGGATTGCTTCCAGTGAGAAAGATATTTCCTCAGAAATATGACCCCAGGCCAGGGCAGTATCAGGGAGAGATTGTGGGCACTGGAGAGGTGGGTGTAGGGACCATGGAGGTATCAGTCTGCACATCAAGTGTTAAAGTGAAGCTGTGTGTCATAAGTAGGATCATGATCCCTTCTCTGCCTATTGGCTAAACTCAAATGGGGTATCTCCTTACCAGTGAAAGCATCTGTTGTGTTCTCCATTTGCGTACTGGGCATTAAATTAATGTTTGGAATTAGGAGATGAATCGGAAGCTGGCTCTATCTACTCCCTGCCTCAGCCTGTAACAGCTTTACTTCCAGGAATGGTGAATTCCTTTTGAGTTAATGATGGATTGTTTTCTGTTGTTCCTCTTGTCTTCTACAAAGTGCTCTGACTCACTCTTAATGAGGCTTCAGACTGCATTTCCACTGCAAGGACAGAATTTCCTGTCAGTGATGGGAGCAGTGACTGAGCTAGATCTTGCTAATACCACACCCAGCAGGGTGTTGGACAAGAGGATCGCTTGAGTTGGGGGAGGCCTGAACTGAGAGAGAGAAGAAGCTGAGCCTGAGCTAGAAGGCAAGAGACTGTGTGCCTCCGTACACACATGATGCAGAGACATGGTGTTAGAGAGGCAGCAGCAACCTTGGTGGCAGCACCCACTGCTCCCCTGTCTATGGGAGTCAAGTAAGAAAATGCTCTTTCTTTCTTTTTTTTTTTTTTTAATATATTTTATTGACTTTTTACAAAGAGGAAGGGAGAGAGATAGAAAGTCAGAAACATCGATGAGAGAGAGACATTGATCAGCCGCCTCCTGCATGCCCCACAGTGGAGTTGTGCCCGCAAGCAAGGTACATGCCCCCAACCGGAATTGAACCCAGGACCTTTCAGTCCGCAGGCCGACACTTTATCCACTGAGCCAAACCGGTCTGGGCAAAAATGCTCTTTCTCATTCCATTCTCCAAACCTAGGGTGGTCTTCCCTGGGAAAGAGGGAGAAGATAGGCATGTGAGAGCAGACACATCTCACACTCCCACCAGATAGACATCAAAGTTCAGTGTTGTTTTGTTTTGAGATTGAAATTTAAAAATAGTACTGAGCATATAGATTGGAAAGTTATGGAACTAGATAGAGACATCAATAAGATATTAAGGGAGCCCATGTGGCTCAATGGTTGAGCGTTGACCTATGAACCAGGAGGTCATGGTTCGATTCCCCAACAGGTTGCCCAGGTTGTGAGCTTGATCTACTATGTAGGGCGTGCAAGAGGCAGTGGATCAATGATTCTCTCTCATCATTGATGTTTCTATCTTTCCTCCCTTCATCTCTGAAATTAATAAAAAAATATATTTTAAAAAGATATTAAAGGAGCCCAATGCCAAGGGATTCCTCTCCTGCCTTCCACCCCCCCTCCCCCACCCTCAGAGGTTGGGAGCAGTTAAATAGTTTCATGCTTACAACCCAGTGAACTGTTACACCTCAATAAGCCTAGGGTTCCTTCATTTCCCCTAACAGCACAATAAAAACCCAAAAAAACTTCAGTTCAGGTTTCAAACTAGACAAAGCCCATCTTTGGCAATTGCCTGTCTTCATCTTTCTTTCTTTCTGCCTCCTCTCTTTTATCCTGCTGCCCTCTGTGCAATTAACTGGAGCCACACTTATGTACGATCAAGGACACTAAAAATAAATGTCTATATTTCCTTTTAATGTTTTGCCTACTGTGACCTACTTTTAGTTTAATTTCAAAAACAAGGGGATGACGTGTGTTCTAAATAAACACACCAGTGAACTCTGTCCTACTGTGTATGTTGCATGGCTATTATACCATAAACCAAAGTTGTTCGCTACAGACAGAGAAAGTGAAAAAGATCTGTGTACATACATTGATAATTAGGTTCCAAATTTCCACTTGCTCCTTCAAAACTCTGTTTCACTGAAGACTATCTCCCCCTGATAACCCTGGTGTTAAAGCATTCTGATGTGCCGAGTCACTTGCAGAAACACTTCCAACACACCCACATCTGAAATCACCTTTTACGGTGGCTGTAAAATCAAAAGCTTCCTTGCAGAGGAAGCATTTTATCAGTCGATGTTATTTTAATTATTCCTTCTTTCCTTTTTTCCTTCCTTCCTTCCTCCCTTCCTTCCTTTCTTTCTTTCTTTTTTATTTTTACTTAAACTTCTTCTAACGCCACTTCTTCACAAACTGGAGTCAATAGGTACTCTGTCACCTAAACAACATCAAGTTACGAGGTGAGGATTCCACCCACCTTGGGTGCTTATTGTCGTAAGTTAAATACTTCAGCTTAGAGAGCAAGATATACGTGTGTGCTTTAGAAGTTAGCTTTAACATTCACCCTAGGCATTGTTAATCAACTCTGAAGCTCTAATGCAGTGGTTCTCAATCTGTGGGTCGCGACCCCTTTGGGGGTCAAATGACATTTTTACAGGGATCGCCTAAGACCACCCAAAAACACAGGTATTTACATTATAATTCATAACAATAGCAAAATTACAGTTATGAAATATGGTTGGGGGTCACCACAACATGAAGAACTGTATTAAAGTCTTGCGGCATTAGAAAGGTTGAGAACCACTGCTCTAATAGGAAGTACACACTCCAGGGGCTGGTTGATGAGAACTGAAGGGGCCTAACTGGGACCTTGGACTTGGAATTTGTGCCTCTTACAACTTAATCAACTACTTGTTTCTGCAGCTCCACGAGAGAGTTTATAATTTGGCATACGAAGTGTTAGAAATAACTTCTCATTGGTGAAACGTGTTTTTTGAGAGATGGGTACCACGCAGGCACCTCACCCTTAAACAAATGGGGCATATGTTTTGGGGGAGCCCAGGACAGTGCTCTAGGCCTGGGTGTTGGCTTAGCCCTGTGCCCTCCACTTACTGTAGGATTCTGTAACCTGGTGCAGTGGGGCGCTTGACTGGAAAGCATGGCATCCAGCTCATGTGAACATTTCACAAAGATTCTAGTTGGGAGTCTGGAATTCATGGATGACTTGCCTGATTCATGCTTATTTGCTAATCTGTGTTTGCACTTGAAAAGACCCAGGCTCTACGGACACACATTGGCAGAGGCCCCAAGACACTGACAGTCGTGTACTATCAAACGGGGTTAAGCCTATTAACATTTGGCTCATAAATAGTTACGATGAGAAGTATTAAATGAAAAAAATAAGTGAGGGCCACATGGAAATAGAAAAAAAAACACACATCTACATACAATGACAAAAAGTTAAGGAAGATTCATAGCGAAATGGGGTTTTGTCTATGTAATGACATTATCCAAATTAAATAGGGCTTACTTTTTGTCAGGCACAGCTCTAATACTTGCCACAACTGTATAAAGAGATGCTATTGCCTATTTACTGATGAAGAAATGAGGCACAAAGTGTGACTTGTCCTAGATCATCTGGATTGAGTAAATGGGGAAGCAGTAATTTGAATCCAGGCAGTCTGACTCCAGAATCCAGGTTTGACTGTCACGGACGCCAGTGTCTCCTTTCTCTAAAGCCGGTATGTGACAGGAGCCACGGGAGTTATAGAGTTAAAGAAAACTAAATGTGCTATAAGAGCCCAGGGGAAAACTAAGGAATTCTGAGGTTTTGCTTGGCTTGAGAAAAGGCCCTTACCAACCAAAGATTTTTTTTTTTTTCTGTCAGGCATCATTTGGGCACCAGGTCTTCTGTGATGAATTAAAAATATAAAGACCTGTCACTTGGTTGATGGTGTGTATAGCAGTTTTCCTAGACGCAACAAAGCAGCCGAACTTTAGAAGACTTTAAAGAGAAACGCAAGAAGCAGCCAAGCTGCCTCTTTCTTTTCCATACTAGACTTCCTTCCTTTTATATCTCCCTCTATCTTCCTATGTGAGAACAATTGTTCACATGTGTTAGGTGACTGACTGATCTAAGCCAAAGCAAAACATTCTTTCATGAAACCATATTTCCCTCTGTTCCTTTAATCCCTTAGTCGGGACAAGAATGAGAGAATCTGATTACTAGCACAGTGATTTGGTGAACTGTTGCTGTACATCTGATCTTGTGTCTTTCTTTGGCATGTTCCTCTCTGGGCATGGTTCTTCGAGGGGCAAGAAACCACCAACCTTCAGCCAACATTCTATGGATGTCCTTTACCCATTTTCCCACTTTCATTCCTGAAACATAATTTTACCCACATATTATATAAGCAAGTGCTTAGAGGTCCACTCAGGGTTCTTTCCGTTTCCCTGTCACCCAGGCAACATGGCACACATCTCCAGCAGCCCTCCTTTCTCCACGTAGCTCTGTGTGTACTCAGGATTCTGGCGAATCACTCACTCAACCACGTCACTGCTGGAAACTGACCTTGAGTGCAGCAGACTAATACAATGACTCTACGGGGATCACCAAACTTTACAAGGTTCTAGGATTGGTCTTGTAATTGTTACCTATTCTTTTTTGTTGTTGTTGTTATTGTTGTTGTTACCTATTCTTTAAAAAAAACACACATATACACACACACACACGAAACACAACAAAACTCCAATGTGTGCATATATCAGATGCTTTTATGTAAAAACATAATGATTAATTAATGTATTCATCAAACCTGAATTGAATACTAGGACTAGGAATTGAATCCAGTCTTGGAAATTCAAGAAGAATAAGATTCTGTTGATTTGCTGGAGCTGTTTTGGTTGCAGGTGATAGGAATGCAATTCAAACAAAAAAGGAAAGTTATTGACTCATGTAACTGAAAAGTCTGATGTAGATTTCAGGCATGACTGTATCATGTGCTCAAAGTATTTCATCAAGATCCCCTTCTCTTTTTCCATTTCTGCTTTTCACGGCCTCTCTTTGTTTGCCGGCCTCATTTTCTCTTACTAAAGATAGCTTCCTCCAATATACGTAATCTGAAAAATGGCTGTAAGAAGCTGCACTTAGATCATTCTCAGAGCTCAAAATAGCAAAGAATAGAGACCCTCTCTCCTTTGGAATCCATATATCAAAAATCAAGGAAGATTCTAATTGGCCCTGGTGATCACATATCCCTTTGACCACTCCAGCCTTGGGTGTGGAGTATTACAATTGGTCAGGCCTACTTTATGCACCTCCCCCTCAGATGAAGAAGGTGTTCTCCATACAAAGATAGGGTCAGTGAATAAACAAAAAACAAAGCAAACATTCACCGTGGTTGTCAGCCTCAAAGGTGACCCCAAATAAACCCTACTTCTGGTATTTACATCTTTGCATAATCTGCTCCTACACTGTATCATGGCTGGCCTGTGTGACCAATAGAATCCTGCAGAAGTGTTGATGTGAAAGCTGCTAGGCTAAGTCATAAAAAACACTGCAGCCTTCTGCTTGCTCTCTCTTGAATTACCTGTGCTGAAGGAAGCCAGCTACTATACAGTGAGGATGCTCAAGCAGCCCTGTGAGATGTCCACCTGAAAAGGAATTAAGGCCTTCTGCCAACAGCTGCTGCCAGCTTGCTAGCCACTTGAGTGTGCCATGTTTAAAGTGAATATTCCAGCCCCAGTCAAGCCCTCAGTTGACTGCCGCCCTGACCTACACCTTGACTGCAACTTCATGAGAGACTTGAGCCTAAACTACCCAGCTAAGCTGCTTCTAAATTCCTGAACTAAAGAAGCTATGAAATAAATAAGTTTATTTTTTTAAGCCAATACATTTTGGGATAATTACTTAGGAATAGATAACTAGTGTATCCACTACACTTGCTCTCTAGTAGCTCATTGCCCAGCCTAAAGACAAAAACATTTAATCGACTAATTCTAATTTGTGAGTTAGAAAGGAAGATGGAGGAGCTAGAAGAGACATGTCTGTGAAGTTTAATAGAAGAGGCCACCTTTGTGCTGGGCTTCAAGAAGGAACATGAAGAGGAATGAAATTGCAGGCCAATGGACAGCACAACGGCTCTGAGACTTGAAAGTAAGCCATGTGTTCAGGGAATGCAGGTAGAAAAGTGTGTTCATCACTAAGGCAGTGATTCATCATATCATTGAGAGAGACTAAAAATATCTAAATATAGACACTCAGACCTCATTCCTAAAGAATCTGATGATTAGGAAATGTTAGTATAGGTTTTCTAGATTGCTTTTGGCTTTTAGTTGGTTGGTTAGCTGGTTGCAATGGAGAGATATATCTACAATAGTGTTTCTCAGGAGTGTCTTTGGACTACATGCTACAGAAATCAGGAAATGTAGGCTCTCAAGTGAAAACTAACCCTAATGCAATAGGATCTTTGTGAGGGGGCAGGTTGGGGTCCGGGCATCTGAATTTTAAAAATATATATTTCTATTGATTTCCAAGAAGAAAGGAGTGGGGGAAAGAGAGATAGAAACTTCAATGATGAGAGAGAATCACTGATGGGCTGCCTTCTGCATGACCCACACTACGGATTGAGCCTATAGCCCAGGCATGTGCCCTGACCAGGGATCGAACTATGACCTCTTGGTCCATCAGTCAATGCTCAGACTTTGGAAAGATGGCAGCTGACAGGACAGAGGTGAGGGAGAGGAAGTGAGTGAGGGATGGTAAGAAAGGAGAGTGTGTAGATGTGCGTGGTGTGTGTGTGAGTAAGGGACGGTTAAATCTCGCAGGAGCAGCAGGGGCTGGCAGACAGGGTCTCCTGGACAAGAAGAGACTACTACCGCTGTGGGCACTCCCTAGACTGCAAGACTCAAGCACAGAGCCCACAGCAGCCTTTTAAAGGAACTTATCATCACCACCACCTAGACAGGACTTTGACACTGCCCTCTACCCAGCAGCCACTTCAGACAAAATCCTGTTATCCCAGCTGCAGACCCTCGGACCCTGAGATCTCTACCTCCAAAGGTGCACCATTTCTGCACCTTTCTGTCGCGTGTTTCCAGCTGTGCAGGCAGGCATCCAGGGCATACCTCACCACAGGCAGCGCCTGGGAGCCATGGGGAGCCCCTGCTGTGTCAATGCCATGAAGTCAAGTTGGATGAGGGTTGAAAGAGGTCATTGGCTTGGAAAGAGGAAGGCCATGGGAGACCTTTGGATGAGAGGGTGGAAGCCAGATTACAATGATTGGATTCAGCGCATGGGGAGGAAGTGGAGAGAGCCAGTATAGACCACTAGTTCAAGGAATTTGGCAGCAAAGGCAAAATTTTAAATAAAATTGTTCTCTCATTTTTAACTGATTATAAAGTAATACTTGTTCATTATATAAAAGTTGAGCAATAGAGAACAGAATAGTAGTCACTCATAATCCCACCAGTCAATGCCACCCAGGCTAACAGTTTGGTGTATTTGTTTATGAATTGCTTCTTCACAACAGTAGAGAGAACCAGTCAAAACCATCCATATTATTTTCAGCTGAGGAAATTAAGGCTCAGTAAGTGACTTCCCTGAGGCACTAAAACAGTGCATAATGAAGTGTTTGGTTTCCATAGTTCTTTGCAGTTTCCGAAGCACTTTGACTTGCATTTCCTGGTTGCTCTGTCCACAGCATGCTAGCCCTTTCCTTAGGCTCCATTGTGTCCTGAACAGATTTCACCTGCAGCAACTCCAACCTTTCATTGCACGTATGGATTTACATACATAAACCACCATCAAACCTGTACTCTTTGAGGGTAGGATGTGGGTCCCATTCATTATGGCATTTCCAGCTTCTAACACAGCATTTGTCACAGAATCATTGCACAGCACCTGTTTCTGGAATGATGGGTGATGTTTTGGTATAGTAACTGATACAATATTCATTTTCAGTATTTCCCACTTTTTCATCATATCTTCATTCCAGAAGCAGGTAGAGGGTTCTATCACAGGCTGCTTTATAAGATTAATACAATAGAACCAGAGTCAAATTGTTAGCTTTTTAAAAAATATTTTTAATTAATTTCAGAGAGGAAGAGAGAGGGAAAGAGAGAAACATCAATGATGAGAGAATCATTGATTGGCTGCCTTCTGCACGGCCCCTACTGAGAATATATCCCACAACCTGGGCATGTGCCCTTGACCAGAATTAAACCCAGGACCCTTCAGTCCGCAGGCCAATGCTCTATCCACTGAGCCAAACCAACTAGGGCAATTCTTAGCTTTTGACTTTCAAAAGCTCAGATTGGATATGAACAGATTGAGAAGATCACTGAAAAGCTATTTTATCCATATCCTGACTAAATATGGTCTAATTGGAAGGAGAAAGGGTAATTGAGGAAAAGAAAACCAGTGAGATACAGGTGTGTGTTCCTGAGACAGGAGCTTATGTGGTACTTCCCACCCTGCTGAACCCCATTCCAGAGCAGAGCTTGTGGAGTTGAAGCAACACCAGAATTCCCCCCATGTCAATGTGGCATAGAAGAGCAGGGACAAAATGGCCCTCTGGAAAATCTAGACCAGCACACTGTCCAACAGAAATAGAATTTGAGCCACATGTGTAATTTTCCATGTTCTAGTAAGTAGCCACATTAAAGAAAATAAAAAGAAACAGGTGAGATAAATTTTATGAAAATATTTTACTTAACCCAATATATCAAAATATTAGCATTTCAACAAGTAATCAGTATAAACATTATTAATGAGATATTTTGCCTGCTTTATACTATCTTTGAAACCTGGTATGTACAGCACATTCCAATTTGGATTAGCTATATTTTAATTAAGCTTTGAGTAGCCACCTATGGCTGGAGGCCTGCACAACTCTACACAGTCAGACCTAAAACAGACTACTCATGAAATGCTAACTGCACTGCTGAGAACTGGAGCCACAGAATGTCTCTTGTGTGCTCAAGAATATGACAGACAAGACCAAACATACAGATGACCGAAGGAGCTCTTGTTCCAGGCTCAAAGGAAACTGATCAATAGCACGTGATCTGTATGGGCAGAGTAGACAGAGGGCAGGCAATGGATGTTTCAATGGATGCCATGGAGACTCACCCTTCTATACCAGTCCACACTCGTAACACCCAAAATCTTGGATACCACCCTGGGGAAAGATGAAACTGATCATGATGAAATTTCCACCATTTAGTAGATAAGGGCAGGGCTCAAAGTCTTCTGTATAGAAAAAGACAGTTATACTTATTTTGTGGATTTAGATTCAAACGCACAACAAAAAGAATGAATGAACCTGACTAGAATTGAGACTATTGTAAGCCGCATATGCTGTTTTTTTCATAGGCTGCTGTTGGATGTTGGATAAAGCGGGCAAGAAATAGCATGCTTCTACCTAAAAGAAACCCAATAGACATAAAAGCCATTGATTAGATTCTAATTTGAAAAACACAAAAGACATTTTTAGGAAATTGAAGAAATTTGTATTTTGTTTGGGTTATTAGATGGATTGCTAATTTGAATGGATTGCTAATTTGTTGGAAAGTGTCCTTATCTTTTAGAGGTGAATAGAAAAAATTAGGGGTAATATATGTTCATAGCAGCCTTATTCATAGTAGTAAAAAAATGGAAACAAACCAAATATCCATCAATTGATGAAGGAAAAATAAAAATATGGTGTATATATATAAACAATGAGATATTATTCAAACATAAAGTGTTAACTCTTGCCACAACATAGATGAACCTGGAAAGAAACCAGTCACAAAGGCCATAGAGTGTGATTCCACTTATATGAAATGTCTAGAATAGGCAAATGTATAATAAAGACATAAACTAGATTAGTGATTGCCTAGGGCTGGATGTGTGAGGGGAAATGAGGTCAACAACTAAAAGGTTCAAGGTTCTGTTGAGGATGATGAAAATGTTTTAAAATTGATTATGGTGATGGTTGCATATACCTGTGAATACAGTAAAAAACACTGAATTGTATGCTTTAAATAGGTAGAATGTATGATGTGTGAATTATACCTCAATAAAGATGTTTTCAAAAAAGTAAAAAATAGTCACTATCTGTAATTTTGTTTAAAATGATTAAGAAAAAAGAAGCAAATATAGATAAGTTAATATTATTAATTTTAGGTGATGGATATGTGGGTTTTTAAAATTTTCTTTATTGATTAAGGTATTACATATGTGTCCTTATTCTCCCATTACCCTCCACATCACCCCCACTCACACCCTCACTCCCCTGTTTTTTGTGTCCATTGATTAGGCCCATATGCATGCATACAAGTCCTTTGGTTGATCTCTCCCTCTACCCCCACCCTCCCCTACCTTCCCTCCAAGGTTTGATGGCCTGATCAATGTTTCTCTGTCTCTGGAACTGTTTTGTTCATAAGTTTAAGTTGTTCATTATATTCCACAAATGAGTGAGATCATATGATACTTATCTTTCTCTGACCAGCTTATTTCACTTAGCATATTATTCTCCAGTTCCATCCATGTTGTTGCAAATGGTAAGAATTTCTTCTTTTTTAGCGCAGCATAGTATTCTATTGTATAGATGTACCACTGTTTTTTAATCCACTCATCTGCTCATGGGCACTTAGGCTGTTTCCAAATCTTAGCTATGGTAAATTGTGCTGCTTTGAACATAGGGGTGCATATATACTTTATGATTGATGTTTCTAGCTTATTGGGATATATTCTTAGAAGTGAAATTACTGGGTCAAATGGGAGTTCCATTTTTAGTTTTTTGAGGAAACTCCATACTGTTCTCCACAGTGGCTGCACCAACCTGCATTCCCACCAGAAATGCACTAGGGTTCCTTTTTCTCCACATCCTCGCCAACATTCGTCATTTATTGATTTGTTGATGATAGCCATTCTGACAGGTATGAGATGGTACCACATTGTCATTTTGATTTTCATCTCTTGGATAATTAGTAACTTTGAGTATGTTTTCATGTGTCTCTTGGCCTTCCTTCTGTCTTCTTTCGAAAAGTTTCTATTTAGATGCTTTGCCCATTTCTTGATTGGATTGTTTATCTTCCTTTGTTGAGTTGTACGAGTTCACAGTAAATATTGGAGATTAAACACTTATAGTGACAACAGTGGCAAATACGTTCTCCCATATAGTGGTCTTTCTTGTTGTTTTGTTGATGGTTTCTTTTGCTGTGCAAAAGCTTTTTATTTTGATGTATGGTAGTCCCATTTATTTATTTTCTCTTTATTTTCCATTGCCCTAGGAGCAGTATCAGTGAAGAAGTTCCTTAGGCATATGTCTGAGATTTTGCTGCCTGTGGACTCCTTTAGTATTTTTATGGTTTCTCATCTTATGTTTAAGTCCTGTATCCATTTGGGGTTTATTGTTGTGTATGGTGTAAGTTGGTAGTCTAGTTTCATTTTTTTGCATGTATCTGTCCAATTTTCTCAACACTATTTATTAAAGGGACTGTCTTGACTCTATTGTATGTTCATGCCTCCTTTGTAAAATATTAATTGAGTATAGTGGTTTGGGTCGATAGCTGGATTCTCTATTCTATTCCATTGGTCTATATGTCTGCTCTTATGCCAGTACTAGGCTGTTTTGAGAACAATGGCTTTGTAATATAGATTGAAATCTGATATTGAGATTCCACCTACTTTATTCTTCTTTCTTAGGATTGCTGTGGCTATTTGGGGTCTTTTTTTTGTTCTAGATGAATCTTTGGAGAGTCCTTTCTAGGTCTGAAATATGCCATTAGTATTTTAATGGAGAGTGCATTGAATCTATAGATTGCTTTGGGTAATATGAACATTTTAATGATGTTGTTTCTCCCAATCCATGAGCATGGAATGCTCTTTCATCTGTTTATGTCTTCCTCTAGTTTTCTGCATATAGGTCTTTACCTCCTGAGTTAAGTTTATTCCTAGGTATCTTAATTTTTTGGTGTGATGGTAAATGAGATTGCTTTTTTAATCTTTCTTTCTGTAAGTTCTCTATTAGTGTATAGAAATTCTATAGATTTCTTGCATTAATTTTGTATCCTACTACATTGCCGAATTTACTTATTAAGTCTATTAGTTTTTTGATGGAGTCTCTCATATTTTTTTATGTATAGTATCATGTCAGCCACAAATAAGGACAGCTTTACTTCTTCTTTTCCAATTTGGATGCCTTTTATTTCTTCTTCTTGTCTAATTACAATGGCTAAAACTTCCAGTACTATGTCGAACAGGAGTGGTGAGAGTGAGCATCCCATTCTTATTACAGTTCTTAGGGGAAATGGTTTTAGTTTTTGCCTAGTGAGTGTGATGCTGGCTGTGGGTTTTTCATATTTGGATTTTATGATATTGAAGTATGAACCTTCTATTCCTACCTTGCTGAGAGTTTTTATCAAGATAGGGTGTTGGATTTTGTCAGATGCTTTTTCTGTGTCAATTGATATGACTATGTGATTTTTATTTCTCAATTTGTTTATGTGATGTATCACATTTATTGATTTGCAGATATTGTACCATCATTGCATCCCTGTATAAATCCTGCTTGGTCATGGTGTATGATCTTTCTGATGTACTGCTGGATCCTATTTGCTAGGATTTTGTTGAGGATTTTGGCATCTATGTTCATGAGGAATATTAGCATCTATGTTCATCAGGGATACTGGCCTATAATTCTCTTTCATTGTATTGTCATTATCTAGTTTTGGTTTTAGGGTAATGCTGGCTTCATAGAATGAGTTTGGAAGTGTTTCTTCCTCTTTAATTTTTTGGAATAGTCTGAGGATAGGTTTTAGTTCTTCCTTGAATATTTGGTATAACTCTCCTGTGAAGCTGTCTGGTCCTGGGCTTTTGTTTGTTGGAAGCTTTTTGATGAGTACTTCAATTTCTTCCATAGTTATTGGCCTATTGAGATTTTTAGAATCTTTCTGATTGAGTTTGGAAGGTTTCATTTTTCTAGTAATATGTCCATTTCCTCCAGGTTGTCTATTTTGTTGGAATAGAGTTTTAATAATTTTTTTAAATCAATTCTTTGTATTTCTATGGGGTCTGTTGTTATTTTGCCTTTATTACTTCTGATTTTATTTATTTGAGTCCTCTCTCTTTGCTTCTTGGTGAGCCTGACTAGAGGTTCATCAATCTTGTTTATCCTTTCAAAGAACCAGCTCTTGGTTTCATTGATTTTTTTTTTTTTGGTTGTTTGTGTTTTGTTTTTTTTTGTCTCCATGTTACTTATTTCTGCTCTAATCTTTATAATTTCCTTCCTTCTGTTCACTCTGGGCTTTTATTGTTGCTCTCTTTCTAATTCTTTGAGTTGTAGCATTAGATGATTTACTACCATTTTTTCCTTGTTTTTTTTTTTGTTTTTTTTTTTTAAGTTAGGGCTATAGAGCTATAAACTTCCCTCTCAGGACTGCTTTTATTGTGTCCCACAGGTTTCAGATAGTTATATTTTTATTGTCATTAGTTTCCAGAATATTTTTAATTTCTTCTTTGATCTCATTGGTAATCCAATTAATATTTAATAACATGCTATTCAGTTTCCAAGTGTTTGAGTGTTTTGGATTGTTTTTATTGTAGATTATTTCTAATATGCCATTGTGGTCTGAAAAGATGCTTGGTATGATTTCAATCTTATTGAATTTGGGGAGCCTGCTCTTGACCAGTATGTGGTCTATTTTTGAAAATGTCCCATGTGCACTTGAGAGGAACATATATTCTCAACTTTGTGGTGAAATGTTCTGAAGATGTCAATTAAGTCCATCTGATCTAATGAGTCATTTAGGATTGTTGTTTCTTTGCTGATTTTTTGTCTAGAGGATTTATCCAGTGATGTCAGTAGTGTATTAAAGTCCCCTACTATGATTGTATTGTTGTCTATCTCTCCCTTGATATCTTCCAGGAGATTTTTTATGTATTTGGGTACATATATGTTTACCATGGTTATATCCTCTTGTTGTATCAATCCCTTTAGTATTATAAAGTGGCCTTTCTTATCTCTTGTTATGGTCTTTACTTTGAGGTCTATTTTGTCAGATATAAGTATTGCTACCCCAGCTTTTTTTTTTCATTTCTATTTGCCTGAAATATATTTTTCCATCCCTTCACTTTCAGTCTGTGTAAGTCCCTTGTTCTGAGGTGGGTCTCTTGTGAACAGCATATATATGGGTCATGTTTTCTTTTATCCATTAAGCCACTCAATGTCTTTTGATTGGAGCATTTAGTCCATTTATATTTAAAGTTATTATTGAAAGGTACTTGTTTGTAGTCATTTTTATTTTTTGAGGCTGTGTTTATTCTTACCTTTCTGTTTCTTCTTTTTACAGCACTCCCTTTATCATTTTTTGTATTGCTAGTTTGGTAATGATAAACTCATTTAGCCTTTTTTTGACTGTGAAGCTCCTGATTTCCCCTTTAATTGTGATTGATAGTCTTGCTGGATAGAGTATTCTTGGATTGAGTCCCTTGCTTTGCATCACTTTGTACAGCTCCTTCCATTCCCTTCTAGCTTGATTTGTCTCTGTTGAGAAATCATTTGATAACTTGATGGGGGATCCTTTGTAGGTAACTCTCTGTCTCTCTGTTGCAGTCTTTAAATTGTCTCTTTGTCGATAACATTTGCAATTGTAATTATGACATGTCTTGGTGTGTGTCTTTTGGGATTCATCTTGCTTGGGACTTTGACTTGAGTAACATTTTTCTTTCCATATCAGGTAAGTTTTCTGTCATAATATTTTCAAATAAATTTTCTAATCTTTGCTGCTCTTCTTGTCCTTCTGGATCCCTATTATATGTATGTTATTTAATTTTGCATTGTCCCAAAGCTCCCTTAGGTTCTCCTCCTGCTTTTTAATTTTTTTCTCTAGTTGCTGTTCAGATTGGACTTGTTTCTGTACCTGATCTTCTAACTTGCTGATACAGTCCTCTGCTTCTTCTAATCTACTGTTGAAGCCTTCCATGGTGTTTTTGATTGTAGCAATATCATTTTTCATTTCTTCCTGAATTTTGCATAGGTTGTTGATTTTCTCATCCATTCGGTGTATGAACTGTACGACCATTACTTTGAATTCTTTTTTAAAAAAATATATTTTATTGATTTTTTACAGAGAGGAAGGGAGAGGAATAGAGAGTTGGAAACATCAATCAGCTGCCTCCTGCATGCCCCCTACTGGGGATGTGCCCGAAACCAAGGTACATGCCCTTGACCAAAATCCAACCTGGGACCTTTCGATCTACAGGCCGATGCTCTATCCACTGAGCCAAACCAGTCTCAGCACTTCGAATTCTTTTTATGTCTTTTTGCATGTTTCCATTTCAGTTATTTCCTTACTTGGTGATTCCTCTTTTTCTTTCCTCTAGGTATTGCTTCACTCTGTCCCCATTCTAATTATCACCAGAAGTTTCAGATGTCAAGTTGTGGGGGCCTAGACCATGTGCAGTGGGAGTTTTTCACCCCCCCAAGTGTCACTGAAGAGCTCTGATACCAAGCCGTGTGGTTGCTGTGAGTCACAGGCGCTTAGTGTGGCCTCATGTGTATACCTAGAATCAGGGACCCTGCCTGCACCATGTTGAAACAGAGAAACCACTGGCATGTGCCAAAAATCAAAGTCTCCTATTGTGTGTCAGGAGTCAGAGACTCCCTGTGTCCATGCTGAGAATCGGGTATCAGAGTTTCTGTTTCTTGGTGCTACCTCACACTGAGAATCAGGTCCCTGTGTGCACATGCACCAAGAATTGGAGTCATTGGATCTTGGTGTGAATGTACCAGGAATCAGGGATCTCAGGAGTACTTATGAGGAACAAAGTCTAGTCACTGGTGGTCAATACTGCCTCTTGTGTGGAGATTCTGGGTCCAAGATCTTCCTGGGACCAGTGAGCAACCAGGTTGCTCACTCACACTGTCTTGGCAGATGGTCTACTTCTGCTCTGTGATAAACAGCCTTCTGTGTACACTTGCCCTGAATCAAAGTCAGGTGGCACTGCCACTTAGTGTGGGTGTGGGGTCTGTCAAGTGCATGTGCACTGTGGGAAACAAACTCTCTGTGTCCATGTACCCAGGCTCAAATTCAGCGCTGCCTTCCTGTGTGAGCAAAGGGTTTGGTTGTGGGGAACAAACTCCCTGAGACCGCACATCCCGGTTCAAATTCACCACAGCCTCTCTGCTAAGATGTAGGGTCTGGTCCATGGAAACAAGTTCCCCAGGTTTGCACCCCCAGGTTCAAATTCAGTGCAGTCTCCCTACCTGGGCACAGAGATAATTTTGAGAAACAAATTTCCCAAGTTCACAAGTCTGGGCTCAAATTCAACACTTTATCCCTGCCCTGTGGGGGAGAGGGGGGTGATCTGGTTGAAGAAACTACTTTTCTAGGGATGAACAGCGAGGCTGGAATTTCGCTCAGTCTCCCTGCCTGGGTGTGAGACTAGTCTCGGGAAATGTGCAGTGGCAGTTTTGCACTTCCTGTGTCTGACATAAGGCTCAAAGTCAGGCAGAGTTGCCACTGCTTTGTGTGTGCAGAAAGCCTTATTGTGCGGTTGGGGTCTGGTAGTTTCTATGTCACTGCTGCGGGGGTAGTGGGGGAGGGGAATTCGCTTTGTGACTCACAGAAATCTGTGGCTGGGCGCCTAGAGTCTTGGTGTCCCTGGGTCTGCAGCTGTGATGGCAGGTCTTCTACCAGAACGGCTATAGGGTCCTGGTTTGCTTCTGAGACCAGACTGGGTGGTGGTGAGTCTAGGATCCTACGCTCAAGCACTTCTGTTTTTCAAGATGGCATGGTTCTTTGCCACCAGTATCCTCCCTGGAGTGTTTGCAGTGGCTGCGGGGTTTTGGCTTCTAAGACTGCCCAGATTGGCAGCCCCTTGGAAGAACTGTAGGGTCTAACTGTCCCTATTGCACTCAGACACACACTCACACACACGTCCACACACACCTCTATTCCCCCACTCACTCTCTCACACACTCTCCCTCCCTACCTTCCTGCTGATTGCCATCTTGCCTCCTGTTAGGTTTTTTATACTACTTTCTTTGCCTTTTGTAAAAATAAAATCCAAAAAAGATGATGAGATAATTATTTGCTTTATAAAAATATTTCTGAATTACCCAAAAATAAAATAAAATTTTCAGTAAGTATTGCATGCAAATACATCCGATATAATAAAATGCAAATTGTCCCTTTGACCAGGTGTTTGACCCGGAGTTCAATCAGTGGGCAGGGCTGTTCAGTCAATGGCCTTCTCCCCCTGGCTATCCCTGTCCCCAATCCTCCAATCCCGATTGGGGCGGGCCAGTCAGACCCCACCTGTGCATGAATTTGTACACTGGGCCTCTGGTGTAATAATAAAAGCCAATAGTTATATAGCACTTGCTACATTCACTGTTCTGCTTTCTTATAATTAACTCATTTAATCCTCATTAAATCCCTATTCCAAAGCTGAGACCATTGAAGGCTGAAATCCCACACAACCACTGCAGGACAGACCAAAGCTTCCAGGGTCATATTCTTAACCACTACACTTGACCACCCCTTGTAAAAAGACACAAAAGGTCTGTTTCCTTCCCAGAAGCTTCCACTGTTCCCAGCTTTTTGAGGCTCCTTCCAGAAGATAGATAATTCAAGAATATGTTTCCTTTGTAGGCTCATTCAAGACCATTTTTCAATCAGCAGTTTGGAGAATGAATTAAGATGCTCCTCCCCATCCACATGACTAGGTCTGACCCATAAACTGTGAAGTCCCCGAGGCGCCTGCAGAGAGGC
>PVJN01026140.1:0-29323 GCA_004026805.1 Lasiurus borealis
GAGGGATGTGCCTCCCTCTTCCCATCTCCTGTGCCCCTGAGCTGGTCTCTCCTCCTGCTCTCTGATTCGCTCTCCAGCCTCTGTCCTTCTGTTCTTTGGTTCGTGTAAACCTTTTTTATTTCCACGAGAGAGTGTTGTTCCCCCACACCCGTTTGCTTCTTCTCTGATGGATGCCCTCTCCTCTCCGGGCGCTCAGCCTACAGGCCAGGCCCCATCTCCTAGGCACTTCCTCTGTGGCTCTCTGTTCCCTGGAGGGCACAGCCACCTCCTCCGCCTGTGGCCGAGCCCCTCCATGCCACCAGTACGTGCGCCTCCTCTCCTCCTCTCTGCTTCTCACCGTGACTTGCACAATGAATGACATGTCCCATCATCTGGCTTGTAAGGGCCCTCCTCTGACATGCCCCCTGGGGAGCCCGGGCACAGCAGAAGAGCTGGGTTTCAGGGGCCCAATGTGCAATCACCCACATGTAACTACTTCCTCCCTCTCGCTGCTCTAGAAGAGGAAGCCTTGTGCCTTCAACATCCAAGTCTGGGCTGGCCGGTGTCCTCCCAGGCGTGCCACAAAACCAGCCCGGTCAGGAGCGGGCTGAAGCCCCCGCCAGCCCACCGGACGCCCTGCCACATCTCCAGGACCTCCAGCAGGGTGAGTGAATGGGCTTATGTGCCAGGCTGGTCTTTCTAATGCTGGTCCCTCTGTGGTTCTTGCCTGGAGCGTGGCCATAGCCTTCCCCCAGGGCAGCAGCTCCAGGTGGTCCAGCCCTGGAGGGGCCCGGGCAGCCCGGCTCCCCGTTGCCTGCCCTGGGACCACCCACCCAGGCCTCCTGTCACTGAGAGGCAGCGAGGGCGCGCTGTGCCCACCGCAGGCAGAGCTATGCGGACGATGGGGAGGTCTGTGACTGAGGAGGACCGGCACAGACCCCTGTCCTCAGCATCTGGGTCTAGGGCAGTGGTTCTCAACCTTCCTAAGGCCTCGACCCTTTAAGACAGCTCCTCATGGGGTGGTGACCCCCAACCATAAAATGATTTCCGTTGCTACTTCATAACTGTAATTTTGCTACTGTTATGAACTGCAATGTAAATATCTGATAGGCAGGATGTATTTTCATTGTTACAAATTGAACATCATTAAAGCATAGGGATGAATCACAAAAACAATATGTAATTATATATTGTGAAATATTCATTTCTAATGACAAATAAATGAAATTTTGTCTTGAATGGTGGTATAGCATGGGCAACAGTCTTCCTAGGACAACAGTAAACTACATGGCTACACTTTGCTACACCGAGGAGCGGTGTGTTGGTTCCTAAGACCATGGGAAATAGGTGTTTTCCAATAGTCTTAGGTGACCCCTGTGAAAGGGTGGTTCGACCCCCAAAGGGGTCGAGACCCACAGGTTGAGTGAGAACCACTGGTCTAGGGTCTTCCAACAGGCACAGATACTTGCTGAGCCCCCAAATTAAGGCTGAGAGGCTGGCAGAGCCAGAAGGAAGTGGGGGTCAGGGAAAATCTTGGTCCCTCATCCCAGGTCACCTGGGATCAGCCATCCCCAGAGGAAGGCCTATGGCTCTGCTGGTGGGTGCAGCCCCGGGCAAGGCCGAGCTGTGTGAAGCGGGAAGGGAGCCTCACCAGCTGTGCCCTCCTCTTCCGGCCTGAGTCAGTCCCCCTCCTCTCCTCACCCTTCCACTGCTGTCTGGGCTGGTCTGAGCCCAGCGGAGCCTGTGAATGTGTCTGAGCGTGAGTGTGTGTGTTTGGTGTGTGTGTACATGAGGGAAAATGTGAATTGGTGGTGTGGGTATGACTGACTATAGGTACATGTGAAGGAGTGTGTTATTGTGAGTAGTGTGAGTGTGTATGTCTAAACGTGGATGTATGAGGGCATGGGGGTATGTGGTTACGTGTATTCTGAGTGCACATGTGTGGGTAAATACGTGTGAGGTGTGTATGTGGCGCATTTTTTGGTGATGGGTCTGTCACTTCTCTTGGATTCTCGAAATTTCACAAGCTCGGGCCTGAGGATGTGAAAGTGCTGGGTGACAGTGAGTTTTAGGGAGACAGGCAGTAGGGGTGTAATAGGTCTCCTAGCAGTGTGGGTATTGGAGCTAGGGGTCCACTGAGACCCTCCACACAATGCTAGCCTCCTCAGACCCCCTCCCCATCCCCCTGGCATCCAATGCTTATTCTCTTTCTCTGACCGTGAACGTGTGTGTGTGTGTGTGTGTGTGTGTGTGTGTGTGTGTATGTGGGTGTGTGTGTGTGTGTTGCTGTCCCCAGCTCACCTCCCTGTACCTGAGCTCTCCTCCTTTGAGGGTCCCTGGGACCACAGGGGGGAGGAGGAGGGGCCGCCATGACGGGGCAGAGGGTCTTTGCATGCAATGAGGAAGCCAGACTCTGAGGAGCTTTGGGAAGGGATGGGTGCCCCAGCTGCTCTGTAACACAGGGGCCCCCACCCCACCCAGTGTCTGCCCTTCAGGATCCAGGACAGTGTCCCCAGAGCTGAGGGAGTCCCTCTACCGCAGGTCCTGGTGTGGCGATGGCCAAGCCACACCGCTGAACGGCCGCCTGAGCAGCGCCTCAGGCCTTCCTTGGGGATGGCTGATCCCAGGTGACCTGGGACGAGTGACCAAGGGCTGGGCCAGCCAGGCCACCTGGGGTTTCTGTGAGGTTAAGTTCCAGGCCTGGGGCCTGTCAGTGGGGTGTCACTGCCGCTCAGGCAGGGGCAGTGAGCGAGCTGAAGAGCAACTAGCCAAGGTGCCTGCGTACAAGGGTGGGCAGAGGGCACTCAGGGCCACCTCAGTGCTTGGCCCGAGGGGGGAAATCGAGGCACTTCCCAGACTCCTCTCCGCTGGCCTGGGTCTCTCCGCTGAGTCTGGGTGGGCTTCCCTGCCCTGTAGCTGTCAGCTTGCCCAGGCACCGCAGGCCTGGGACAAGGGGCCGTTATGACCTGGTGATGTCGTGGCCAGAAGAGGCAGCCCAGTGCCTGGCCGACGTTCTGCAGAAGAGGCCGCCGCTGTCCAGGGGAGGGGAGGGGCCCGTGTGCACCCAGCGAGTATGTGTTATGAGCAGGCCGCTTGGCCTGCCCTCTGTGAAATGGGAGGGCTGGGCCGGGCCAGCCTGCAGTTTAAACTCCAACAGACTCTGTGATCAAATGTCGCTTCTGGGCAGGGGTGGGGGACACGTGGACAAGAGGTTCCTGTGTCCTGAGGGGTCCGGCAGGTCCAGCTCAGGCCCCGGCTGAGCTCCACAGTGACAGGGTGGTGAACAGGACCTTGTCCGGGGATGGGGCAGCACCCAGCCCGTGGTGATGTCATGTGACTCCGTCCCTGCCAGCTCTGTGGACCACGTGTGAAGGGCTCCCCTTTCTGCTCACCTGTCTCTTTGTGGGTGTCCCACAGTCCCACCTGAGGCAGTGCCACGGGCAACTGGCTCCGCTTTGCAGATAAGGACACTGCCTGCAAGGCGTTGAGAACACGTGTGTTCAGCCAGAGGGTGGGCAGCCTGGACAAGCTGACAGCCCTCACTGCAGGGGCCTCTCCGCACACCGCTGGGCACTCTGTTGGTGACGTCTGGGTGACACCCACCAGGCAGACCCGGTCAGGGGCTCCCCTGTCTGTTTCCCTTTGCACAAACTGGACCTACAATGTTGAATTTGTCCTCCTGTCACGCCAGCGTGGGACTGGAACCCTGTTCAAGAGCATCTGCCTGAACGCTCTCAACACACCAAAGGGAAGCAAGCGTCTGGGCGGGAGCGGGCCCCTGAGTCTCGGTGGGCCCTGTGACCTGGAGACCCCACCCCCTTGTACAACACAGGCCGCCTGTCACCTGCACTAGCTGTGCGGGCGGGGCCTCCTCCCTACACGTGGGCTTCCCCCGAAGCGGCAGGAGTCTGCATTCAGCTGAGGCAGCTGGGCCAGCAGGCGAGAGGGGTGCTGTGCTGGCAGAGGCAGGAGAGAGCCCCCCAGCATCTTTTCTCCGGACGGGGAGGGCTGTGGGCAGAGGAGGGGTCCTGGACGGGATTGGTGGCTCCCATTCGTTTCTATTATTGGCTGGTGGACGTCCTGGTGACAGGGTGCAGGGAGGAGGGCCTGGCAGACACAGCCAGGTCCGGGAGTGCCCAGGCTGTGACCTGGGAAGGCCTTCCTGTTTGGGTCCAGGGCTCCTCCCCCAGAGCTGAGATGACCCCGCGTGACACCCTTCTCAGCCCTGGGAAGCTGGGTCTAGGCCACTCCCCCTCCCAGCAGCCAGGGAGCAAGGCTCAGGGGAGTGAGGGGCAGGCAGACCCAGCTTCCCGGGTCTGAGAAGGGTGTCAGGTGTGGGGCCATCTCGGCTCTGGGGGAGCTGTGATGCCATAGCCCACAGCTCTGATTGGGGGGGAGAGAAAGGGGCTCCGAAGTGCCCTCAGAGCCTCTGGAACCTGAGGAGCAGGAAACCAGATGGCTTACGTCATCTCCGAGGCGGTTCAAAACGCTTCTAGCGGGTTTGTCTTGGGATCTGTAGCAGTCAGCGTTCTCTAGAGAAAAGGCACCAATAGGACGAACGTGTGTGTGTGTGTGTGTGTGTGTGTGTGTGTGTGTGTGTGTATGTGCAGAGAGAGGGTTCAGGAATTGGCGCGATGCAGTGGAGAGACCTAGCAAGTCAAAACTCGACAGGGCAGGCCAGAAACCTAAGAAACAGTTGATGTTACACCCCAAGTTGGAAAGCCTTCTGCAGGCCACATTCCCGCTTCCTCCACACACCTCAGGGTCTTGGGTTCTCTTGAACAAGGGAGGGAACTGGGGCTGAGAGGGCTGAGATGGCTGTCCACAGTCCCTCAGCTGCTGAGTGTAAGTTTGAGAGGGTCAGCCCTGGGGTCAGGCTGCTGTGGCTGTGTAGCGGGGGGAAGGCACCGTGTGGAGTGGGGAGCGGGCACAGTTTACTCCCTGGTAGATGCAGCCAAGGCTGCCATGCCCCCAGGTGACCTTTTCTCCGGAAGCTTCCAGTGCAGTGGAGTATGTTGGCCGTATGTAGCCAGCAGGGTGGTGCTGTGGGCAATGCCGAGTCTTGTTCCCGAGAGAGTCATAATCCTGACTGGCTATCTGGGCAAGAACCACTGCCCCGCCGAGGCCGGTTTGGCTCAGTGGATAGAGCGTCGGCTTGTGGACTGAAAGGTCCCAGGTTCGATTCCGGTTAGGGGCATGTACCTTGCTTGCGGGCACATCTCCCCACTATGGGGCATGCAGGAGGAGGCTGATCGATGTCTCTCTCTCATTGATATTTCTGACTTTCTATCTCTCTCCCTTCCTCTCTGTAAAAAAAATCAATAAAAATTTTTTTAAATAAAAAAAAAATTAAAAAAGAACCACTGCCCACTAGCAGAAGCTCCCCCTACAGACTGGCCGTGTCTGCTGTGACCCCATCCCTGCCTGCCAGGCCTCCCACAGCCACCGCCCCTCACCCGGGAGGTGTTGCAGAGCGAGTCACAGCCTCTTTCCCTTCGGCAGGATGTGTGGGTTGGGGTGTGATTCGGGCCTTTTGGATGCTCAGATGCAGCCAGTCTGAGATGCAGGGCCCTCTGTGCTCAGGTAGTCTGACTCCACCGCGCTGGAAGCTTCCGGAGAGAGTGTCACCTGGGAGCACTGCACCCTGGGCTGCAGCTGGAAGTGAGGTTCTTGTTATGTGTGGAAGTGGAGTTCTCGGGGTCGGTGGAAGTGGAGTTCTCAGGGTGCTGCAAGGAAAAGAATTTCCTGAGGCCCCCATGAGAGGATGGGGTTTTGCGGAAAGCTTTACTGATGACGTAATAGTAAGGGGGTTCCCCTCCAAGGTCCCGTCTCTGTTTGTCTCGCTATGGAAATTTTCTCTTCAGCAGGGCTAGCGTCTGGCTAGCTCAGCTGGTGGTCCCAGCTGCAGTCCATGGCGTGTGGGGTCCCCATGGCCAGGGGGCTTGGAGTTACTTACGGCCACATGGCCACGAAAAAGAAACAGGTGAGCACACCGGTGCGTGTGGATCCGGGAGCGAGAGAGAGCGAGAGCGAGAGCGAGAGAGAGAGAGAGAGAGAGAGAGAGAGAGAGAGGGCACTTCGGGGATTTTAACTTCCCAAGATTCCATGCGCTTCCGATGGGGCCCATGCCCTAGCCACTCCCTTGTTCCCCAGGCTGGACTGGCAGGCAAGTACTCCCGCTGCTCCACCTTGACTTCTACTGTGCATGCGCCCATCTCCCCTGTCCCCCCTAAAATCCAGCACCGGATGGGGGAAGGCAGGGGCGTAAACCTCTTGGAGGAACAGTGCTGTGTGAGGCTGTCTCTTCCTGGTGACGCTGCCCAGGTGTCCATGCCCTCAGTGTCTCATTTCCCTTTACTTCCTTTCCTTCATTGATGCTCACCAGATGATCTCGAGGAAAACAGTCTGAAGGGTTTTCCGGTGGCTGAGGAGCGAAGGCAGGGTCTAGGGCCAGCCTCAGCGACATGGAGACCTCACCAAGTGAGAGCTCCTTGCTGGGAGGAGCCTCGGGGACAGCAGGCTACTCTGGTGCCTCTTCGAGCATTGGGCCACCTGGGAGGACCCCATTGGACCACCGGGAGAACCCCGAGCAGGGCCCCAGGGACCCGGATGCTGTCCCAGTGCCTCTGGGTCTGGGGGCTCTTGCAGTGTCAGCTGGAGCAGCATTTCAGACAGCATTGGGTGCGGCTGTGCAGAGGCTTTGGAGTGTGATGGGAATTCGGAGGGAGTGTGGGGATGGGATGTTTGGAGGTCTCAGCAGAGGTCAGAACTCCAGAACCTGGGAGGAGGTGCTGGAGAAGAGACCAGCAAGCCATTGTTCAGAGAACAAATGAGTGAGCGAGTGAGTGAACGGACCATTTGCGAGCCCGTGTTCCAGCGTCAGCGTCTCAGTTCTTCCCATGGCCAGCGGGTGACCGTCCTCAGAAGTGTTGGCAGTGGGAACAGAGGCCTCAGGACAATCCCTCCGCCACCAGAGTTTGCATTTTCTTAGATGAATGAATTGTTTTTAAACTGTTATAAACATTGACCGTAGAAAGTTTGGAAAATGTGAGCGGACAGAATGAAGAAAATGGAAAATACTTGTAATTGCACCCCCCAGAGGGAGAAACCTGGACAGTTCCTGCGAACTTACTTCAGCTCGTTTCCCACAGTCAGTTCTTACTGTGAAAACCGAGCCATTCACACGTTCTCACTGCTGCACGGGTTCCGCTGGGTGAGTGTCAGAAACGTTCAACACATTTGCCATTTGATAGAAATCTCATTACCTGACCACGTTCAACCAGTTTCTGACCAGGTGCATTTCCTTGAGGAACTATGGGTATTGGCCCTTTTCTCGTTAATTTCTAAGACCTCCTTGGAGAGGAAAATTACCGCTCCTTTTGTTGTTGTTGTTAATTCTTACCCAAGGATATTATTTCCATTGCTTTTTAGAGAGAGTAGAAAGGAGAGAAGGAGAAGGAAAGAAGAAAGGGAGAAAGAGAAATATCGATGTGAGAGAGACACTTTGACCAGTTGCCACTCACTTATACCCCGACTGGGCAAGGATGAACCTACAACCCAGGACCATGCCCTTGACCGGGAATCAAACAGGAGACCCTTAGGTGCACAGGCGACACTCTAACCACTGAGCAACACCAGACAGGACACTGTTTACTTTTTTTTAAATCCTCATCCAAGGATATGTGTTTTATTTATTTATTTGAGAGAAAGAGAGAAATGAGAAAGAAACATGGATCAGTTACCTTCCTCACGGATCCTGACCAGGGGTCGAACCCACCACCTAGGCATGTGCCTTGACCAGGAATGAAACCCACCGCCTTTTGGTGTATGAGATGACACTCCAACCCATGGAACCACCAGGTCAGGGTGCCATTCACCTTTTGCCTTAGAGAGTAATTACATATTTTCATCCATTCAAAGTTTTAATATACAGTGGTACCTCAAGATATGAGTGCCCTAATATACGAGATTTTTGAGATATGAGCCACCGAGCAAGCGATTTTTGCTTTGAAATATGAGCAACATTTTAGATAGGAGTAATGGCGAGGATCGGCCGGCTGCACACGACCCACCAGTTTACCACGACTCGAGTGTCTCATAGTTTCCCACACCTCAAGGTTACGGAACGAATTAAACTCGAATCTCGAGGTACCACTGTATACCTATTTGGTTTAGAGTCATCTCTCTTATTGACCTTTTCCCCCGTAAGTTTTAAGCTTAGGCTGCCTTACTGTAAGGTACACATTCCTCTACTTCTCCTATCACTTTATTTCCTGGAACGGAGTTAACATGCCTGTGTTGAGAGGGGCCCTGAGCAGGCGTGTTCTTGACAGTCACCAGGCTCTGGGTGTGCAGTGCTCGCTGAGCAGCTTACCGGGGGCGGGGGAGAGGGGTGTTGGGGAGCTGGTGTGATCCTGCCCAGCGCCTGCAGAGGCTCCCTCTTAACCCTGCGGGCCAGGCACCTTCATCAGGATCACCCAGACTCCGTCCCCAAAGCTTCTCAGTGCGTTTACCGCCCCTAAACAGCACTCTCCACTGGCCTGCCTCTTTCGTTCCAAGTCCCCGGCTGCGGCCAGACCTTTCCCCTTCCAGGTGACCATGTTCTTGCTCTCCCCGGGAACTGGGTTTCACGGTGCCCATAGATTTTTGCCTTTGTGTTTGTTTTCTGGTTCACCCACTTCCATCCTCATCTGCGTGTGTCCTGCCTCCGTTCCATAGCTCTGTGGCTCTTCCTCTCCCTTCTGGATCCTCTGGAAGGGGATTTTCCTTCCTTCTGTTCACAATTAAGGCATCGAGGGCATCGGCTTCCTGTCCCCAAGGGGCACAGAGGGTACCGCCGCCCTGCACGGAGGATGTTTGCGTCACCTCCTTGTCTACAGTATCTGTAAATGTGTGGAGTTTCCTCCTTAAGACAGCGATTTTCAGCCAGTGCACTGCAGCACATTTGCAAGAAGAAAACTTGCAATACTTGACTATGTAGTCAGGGGCTCTGACCTCATTCCCTTAGATTGTCAAACTCAAAAATGACAATGGCCAACACAACAATAACCACCTGGTGTGAATGAGTCAAAATTATACCTTTTTTCCCCTGTCAGATCAGCAAAAAAATAAAAAAACACAACATATATATATATATATATATGCGCCACAGAATGTTAGTCATTAGTTAATGTGCGCCGTGAGATAACAAAATAAAAACAAAAGGTGAGAAATTGCCGACTTAACAGATAGTCAGCAGCATTTGAAAACTTCTAATTAGTGTGTGTGAGGGAGGGGGGTCTTGTTTTATTCCAGTAGGTTAGAAACTGTGTTCCTTCCAATTCCTGCACTCGTACATCACCAATGGGGAAATGAATAGCTGTGATAATGTCCCTGCGCCTTGGGTGATGTCTCTGTGGGGCTGGAGTTTGGGAGGACTGCAGGCTGCGTCTGCCTCCAGCCTGTGCCCTTTTTGACCCTGGATCAGTCTGGACCTCTGCAATCCAGGGTGGTGTGTCCCTGTCCCCACTGGAGGAGAGCCAGTCCACTCTCTCTTACGTTTGTAGTAGAGGCCTGGTGCATGAAATCTGTGCACTGGGGAAGAGGGGAGGCCCCTCAGGCAGCCTGCGACCTCTCGCAGTCTGGGAGCCCTTGGGGGATGTCTGACTGCCTGCTTAGGCCCACTCCCGACAGTTGGACATCCTTAGCACTGCTGCAGAGGCAGGAGAAGCTCCAGCCACCACTGCTGTGCTCGCCAGACGTGAGCCCATCTCAGGGCTTCTGGCTGAGTGGCACTCCCCCTGGTGGTCAGTGCGCATCATAGCAACCGGTCGTTCTGCTGTTCAGTTGATTTGCATATTAGCCTTTTATTAAATAGGATAAAGTAGATAAATCAGATCCCATGCTAACACTCTGTCTTTGATTTGAAAAGGCGGAGGCCTCTTTAAAATCCATTGCAGACACTTGCTTTTCTCCTGCATAAAACAGCCTTGACTCACCCACCAGGGCAAAGAGGGACCCCTGCCTTCTCTTCCTTCTCACTCTTTCCCCAGAGCATCATCTCTGCTCATGTCTCCCTGTCACTTGGTTGGAGGTCTCTTGTCAGCCAGCATCCGGGAGGACTTATTCTCTGACCCCGACAGTCAAGGGCAAGCTCCTCTGGCCAGTGCTGATGGTCAGCGTGGCTGTGGCAGCTCGAGTGGCCTCCTCTGAGAGCCTGTACTTTGGCAAAGCCTTCGTCTTCGAAGAGAAGCCTGAACCGACACCAGCTTCTCATCCTGACTCAAACGCAGTGCTTCCCCCTGCTACTTGCCCAAAGGTGTATTTTTCTCCTAAAGTTCCCTTTTTCGTCTGTCAGTTACCAAATATGGAGATTTCTCATGTGCGTGTGTGTGATTTGGAAGGAGCGTGTGTTCCTCCCGATGCTCCTTCTGCACCTCAGAGCCTGACTGGTGCTTTGTTTGTGATGAGGGAAGGAGGGCTCTGGGCCCGGGCTCTGGGGAAGCTGGCTGGTACGGAGGACTCGGGGACATCACCTCCTCCAGTTTCCCTTGATTGTGCCATCTCTCCCCCGGTGGGCAGGGTCTAGGTCCTCACAGGCGGGTGAGGCCTGGGGCTTCTCAAAACGCCTAACTTAGGGTTGGGCACCTTGAGTCTTGCTGAGGGGTGCTTCCTGGATCCAGGGAGGTTGCGGCCTGGCTGGTGGGAGGGCACCCAGGTCTCTGGCAGAAGAAGGGTGGCAAGGGGCTGTCCATCAGAGGTCCACCTCTGGCACGAGCTGTGCAGACCTAGGCTCAGTGGCCTGGCTGGAACCTGCACCCTCTCGCCTTGGCTCAGCCTGGGCCTCCCACTGGCCTGCTCATTCTCCCACAGCTGTCCTTGCGAGTCCAGGGCCTTGGGGTGCCAGGTGCCGGGCCACACGAGGCAAGATTGCTCACCGAGCCTGTCCTCTCCAGTCACACAGAGGAAACTGAGGCAGAGTGAGCTGCTGAGGCAGGCCTGCCCCCCAGGCTCCGGCACTGCACCGCGCTGAGGCAGCCTCAGAGCAATGCCCGGGGGAGGTGTGGTCTCTGTGTGTCCACAACCCGGATTCAGGCAAGGCCTTGGCCTCTGAGGTCTGGTTCCGCTGCCATGCACAGCGCGTGTGGGCCTCCGCCCTGAGGTCCCGTGGGGAGAGTCCTGCCTGGCCCAGCTTGCCCACCGCGGAGAGGAGGGCTGGCCCCTGACTCTGCCATCCGCCTCCCTCCCTCCGTCTGCCCTCTGAACTCCCGGAGCCACCCTGGGCCGGTGTCCTGCCCCCACTCGCCTGGGGGTTGGGTGGGGCATCCGCCGTGGCCGTGGCTGTGCTGCAGGGCATTAGAAGTAACCCTGGGGAGAGGACAGCCCCCCTAACCACCCCGGCCCGGCTTCCTGTGGTCGAGGTCAGGGCTTTGTGGCCTGTGGGCCCTGCGCTAACCGAGGTGCACCCCCTCACGGGGGGGCGGGAGGGAGGGGAAGTGCACTGAGCATAACTGTGGCCAGGTCCTGCTGCTGCTCCCGCCTCAGTTTCCCTGTGTGAGGACCCGGGGAGTGTGCAAGCTGGTTGTGGTGAATATTTGGGGGCTCTGGTCTGTGGCCACAGAAGGGAGGGCAGAGCTGGGTTTGCGGGTCTTGGGGGTATCCGTTCACTCACCAGACCACAGCATGGAAGGGACACTTGGGGATGGAGGAGGGAATCACTGTCTGCTTGGAGCTTCCTCAGCCTCAGAAGTGGGGTGCGATCCTGGGGGTGACTGGACCTGGCACCCTGGAGCAGTGCACGTCAGCTGAGGATTCAGGAGGCACACTGGGACACCAGTCCAGCTGCCAAACTTTGGGGTGCCCAGATGGAGAACTGAGACCAACCTCAGCCTGAGCCCCATGATTGGGAGTCCACAAATGGGGGGCCCAGAATGAACCGAAACCGCTCCTCAGGCGGGCCCCGCTGTGGCCAGGAAGCCAGAGAAGCAGGAGTTCTGCTTTCAGCCCGGTTCTGGAAGAACAAGGGTCCTGAGTGTGATCTCGGTGGGGAGCCTCCAAAAAGACAGGAACTTGGGGGCAGGGTGGGAGAGGAACGGGAGGGCAGGATCCACCCACAGGGTGCACCCCGAGACCAATGGCAGGGACCACCCGCTCCCAGAGCCCTGCAGGCCAGGGCAGGAGCCACGCAGGCCCCAGAACAGGCAGGTGGGCTCTGGGTGGGGCCTCTGCCAGCCTGGGCAGACCCACACCGCCTGGGGGCTCTGAGGCCTCCCTGGAGGCCCACCACACGGCAGGGTGTTGGCGGCAGGGCGCCCCAGGAACCTCAGAGGCCCGCCCCACCCCGCCCCTCGGAGAGCATCTGGCATTTGCATTACCTTCAGGGTGAGCCGGGTTGATGTTTGCTTCTGATAAAGAATGGCTCCTTCCTGCCTGCCACCTCCCGGTTGCCGGCTTCTCAGCACCTTCTCCGCTTCCTTGGTGTCAGATAAAAGGTCACAGTCAGCTTCAGGGTTCTCACACCTGAAGGCCACTTCCCCTAGGAAGCCCAGCCCCACTCCCTGGGGTTCTGAAGGATCCTTGCTGCTTTGTGCCCAGCCTCCGTCTGCAGCCCCCGTGAGGTCCCCTTTCTGGGCCCTGCCTGGTGGGAGGTGGGATGAAGGCCCTGCCTCTACCTCCGAGAATCAGAACAGAATGAGAACGCTAGGCCTCTGACCCGCAGCCGCAGTGCCTCTGGGAGCATCAGCAGTGACCACTGCAGGAGCCACTTTCCTCGATGCCCTGTCCATGCCTGCCCCTGGCACTGGGTTTGTAAAGACAGCAGGTGTACATCAAGGAAAGCAGAATAACGGCCAGCCACAGCTGGTGCCTCGGACAGGCAGGTGGCCGCTCTGCACAGCCCTGCCTCGCTCCTTAGTGCAGGAGCGCCCGGGTGCAGAGCGCCGTCTCTGCTGCCGCCACTGCCTGCCAGGGGCCTCCGAGTCTCTGCTCCGAGCTCAGTGCTCAGGGAGAACAAAAGGCCAACGGCCCTGCCCCAGGGTGTGTGGCCTCCAGTGTGTGTGTGGTAGGCATGCATTTGTTAGTGATGTATGTGGTGTGTGCACACATGTATGCATGTGTGTGGTGTGTTCTGTGTGAACATGCATATGCTTGTGTGGTGGGTATGAGGGTTTGTACGTGCTTGTGTGCACCTGTGGGCACTGGTGTGGTGTGGCTATGTGGCTGTGGTTGCAAGTGCAAGTGGACCCGTGTGTGCTACTGGCATGAGGCCCCCCCTGCTCATCCTTGGAGGCCCGGCCGGTCAGGGGGGTGACAGCTGCCTTGCAGGGCAGTCACGAAGACTGGCCTGAGCTGGCCTCATCCAGGTGCCAAACGCCTCCAGCAGCAGGGGCAGGGCCTCCTGGCTCTGCATCTCCAGGCTCATGTGGGAGGGCTCCGTGGGCGGTCAGCCCAGACTCTGGGGTGTGGGGACCTGTCACTGAGACCTGTCCCTCCACAGGAAATGCTGCGTCAGCACTCCCTGCTGCTCACCCTGTGGGCTCTGCTCTCCCTCGGCTCTGGTGAGTTCTGTGGGACATTCTGAGCCAGGAATGAGGGGTCCTGCCCGCCAACCCTCCAGGAGGACCCCCGCGTCTCCCCTCCCTGGATCCTGGCAGACACACGCCCCTGGTTGGTCCCGTCCTTCCTGGTCCTTCTGCTATCCCTCCTTCTCCTCCCACACCCTGCTGGCGGGCATCGGCATTGGCCCACCCTGTCCCTGAGAGCAGCCCCTGTGCCCACCGGCTTGCGCCCGGGGTGGGCAGCCCCGCTCACACAGCCGGTCTCCTCTCGCCCCAGTGCTCTCCCAGGAGTGCACCAAGTACAAGGTCAGCACCTGCCGGGACTGCATCGAGTCGGGGCCCAGCTGCGCCTGGTGCCAGAAGCTGGTGAGCGCTCCCTTCCTGGCCAGTCCTCCCCGCTCCCGGGCTGGACCCCTTTCCTCTGCCTCTGACACTGCGGGCACCAGGACCACCCCTCTCCACCCCCCGGGCCCTTTCCTCGTGGGTCAGGAGCAGAACAGGCCTCAGGGTTGCTGACTCACAGAGACACAGACAGAGAGGCCTGACCCCTGTCCTAGCGCCGCTTAAAGTCTGAGCAGAGAGTGCGGCTGTGCAGGGTCAGGATAGGCCCCGTGTGGGCTGCTGCCTGGGGCAGTGGCAGACGGACTGTCCCCCACTCTGATGTGGCCTAAGAGCCTGATGGAGAAGCTATCTGAGATGGGTGTCTCCCTGGGGACTGGCCAGCTCCTCACCTCGTCCCCATATCTTAGGGATGCTTGTCTTGCGGGCCAGAACAGAGGAGGAGGATCAGCCTCTTCCAGTGGCCCTGTGGGTCAGCTTCCCACAACTCCCACAAAGCGGGGCCCCCCATATTTCTCCTCCTTCTCCGTGACTGCCCTCCCAGAACTTCTCCGGGCCAGGGGAGCCCGACTCCGTGCGCTGTGACACGAGGACACAGCTGCTCGCTAAGGGCTGTGCAGCCGATGACATCATGGACCCCAGAAGCCTGGCCGAGATCAAGGAGAACCAGCAGGGGGGCCAGAAGCAGCTGTTCCCACAGAAAGTGACGCTCCACCTGAGACCGGGTAGGCTGGGTTCTGGTGGGGGCTCTGTGGCTGGGGACCAGGGTGTCTTTAAGCCCTGTGTTTGGTGCACTTCGTAAGAGAGATTAAAAAAAAAAATCACTGGGAAAACACCCTTCTATTCCCCTCTCAGAAGGCCAGGTACTGCTGGCAGAACAAAGGTTCTGATAAGTCCCGCAGCCAGCAACCCGAGTAACCGTTTACACCAGCTCTGCCCAAACCGACTTGCCCCTCACTCTCTCCCGTCTCCACGGCAGGTCAGGAGGCCGTGTTCAACGTGACCTTCCGGCGCGCCAAGGGCTACCCCATCGACCTGTACTACCTGATGGACCTGTCCTACTCCATGCTCGATGACCTCATCAACGTCAAGAAGCTGGGGGGCGACCTCCTCCGGGCCCTCAACGAGATCACCGAGTCCGGCCGCATAGGTGAGGCCCACCGCCGAGTCCCGCCTGAGTCTCACTGGCCCTGCCGCCCCCGCCTCCTCCCCCATGTGCTGAGGGACAGGGTGAGGGGGACTTCAGACTGCGACCCTATTGGCCTCCTCACCCAGGCCAGGCCAGGGGCTGGCTCTCCTGACACTGCCCCTCCCTCCCCCTCCTCTTCCTTCGTCTCCTTCTGTTTGTTCTTCAATGTGTTGGAAAGACAATAGTCCTGCATGCTCGTTATTAAAAATTAAAGTTCACAAATATAATATAGACTGCAGAATAATGCAGTTAATGAAATAACCACACACACACACACACACACACACACACACACGCACACGCACACACACACACAGGCACAGCCCTGACCTCCGGGCCAAGGGGCCTCAGCTCTTGACAAGCAGGGACTTACTTATAAAGTGCATGTGTGTGAGGGACATGGAACATCCCACTCTCATTGTTGCCTGCCTCTGGCGGTTCTCTCCATGTGTGGGAACATACACACACACATTCAACTAAATACCTAATTGCACATGTGCACACACTTGGACACACACACACCCCATGGGCAATCTTACCTTCTCCCCGGCTCTGTACCAAGTAGGGAAACTGAGGCTCTTCCACTCTCATGCCCCCCCTTCCACCCTCCCCCTGCACTCCCTTTTCTCCCGCAGGCTGGGGTCCTTGCCCTCCTACCGCCTGGTGCCCCCTCTGCCTCCCACACTTACCTTTGCCATCCCTCAGGCTTTGGGTCCTTTGTGGACAAGACAGTGCTCCCCTTTGTCAACACACACCCCGAGAAGCTCCGGAACCCGTGCCCCAACAAGGAGAAGGAGTGCCAGCCCCCGTTTGCCTTCAAGCATGTGCTGAAGCTCACGGACAACTCCAACCAGTTCCAGACGGAGGTCGGGAAGCAGCTGATCTCCGGGAACCTGGACGCCCCGGAGGGCGGGCTGGACGCCATGATGCAGGTCGCAGCCTGCCTGGTAAGGCCCTGTCCCTGCTCCGTCCCTGCATCTCCCCGATGGGGACCTCAGTCCCGCAGCCACAGGTGCCTCCTTCATCCTGAGCACCCTTAGGGCACCCTCCAGTCACCCAGAAAGGTCACTCTCAGTTTGTGGTGTGGGGAAACTCTTCTCAAGCCTCAGTACAAGCAAAGGATCTTGTAAGACCACCGAGCAGGCAGATCCCAGCGGTTCCTGGAGCAGAATCGGCCCCAGCTCCATTGCCCCTCGGGAAATTAGGGGTGTCGTTGAGGTTCTACCATGTAGTGTGGCTTAGGCGGCCATGTCTGGCCTCCCCTGCCCCTGGCTGCTCCCTTGCCTGCAGAGTCCTGCCTCGTCAGCCGACTCACTGGATTTATGACATAAATAGTGTAATACCACCTGCCCCGTATTTTTAATCCCTCGGTCCCGACCCTTTGCAAACTGGCTGCCAGTCCTCCAGCTTCTCTGCCGATTGTGCCTGTGACGCTTCGTTTGTGTGTGACGTCCCGGTGAGGACACGCGTGTTGCGAATGTGCCTGGCTCATCTCCCGTTTCAGGCCCCTGGAGATCTTGGCTCTTTGTGTCTGTGGTGTTTTACGCTGTGACACACATTTCTACGGGTATTTTCTTTCCTTCCTTGGGGATAGTTCCTTCGGATTCAGGCCCAGGTCTGCACCGATTGGGCCTCAGGGGACCACGTGTTTTCATATCAACAGGCACTGCAGCTGCTCTCAGCGTCCCACACAGTCACTGACCGGGCTTTGGGGAACTTGTCCTTGTAAAGATGGACCTCCAGCCCCAGGCACCGGAGCCTGGACCCGAGTCCAGAAGCTGGTCCCAGCCTGGGTCCTGTCTCTGGGTCCTCTCGCCTGGAACCCCCTCCACCCCAGGGGTAGGGGGGGAGAGGGGCAGAGCACTTTGTCAACTCTCCTCTGTGAGGGCCCCACGCGGGAAACCGAGGCAGGTAACCCCGCCTTCTCCTTCTCAGGAGGAAATCGGCTGGCGCAACGTCACGCGGCTGCTGGTGTTCGCCACGGACGATGGCTTCCACTTCGCAGGCGACGGGAAGCTGGGCGCCATCCTGACCCCCAACGACGGCCACTGCCACCTGGAGGACAACATGTACAAAAGAAGCAACGAGTTTGTGAGTGCCCCGCCCGGGTCCTCGCTGCGGGCGGAGGACAGAGCACAAGGGACTGCAGAGGGAACACTGGGCCGAAAGGGGGAGTCCAGGGGTGTCTATCGTTCTGTCCAGGGAGAACAAGAGACCCAGGTCACTCCAGGCCAGCGGAGGGAGCACCTCTGGAGGGTCAGAGGGGTGGGCAAGTGGGGTGCAGCCGTGGGCCTGAGCCACCCCACCTTTCACCTGGCCTGCTGTGAACGATACTCTGCATCCTGAAATCATAAATTCTGGGTGCTGTGAAGCAATCAGGCGATCTCCACTCAGAGCCTATAGACTGCAGGGGAGGGTGCTGGTGGGTAGAGTTCAGGGGTCCACAGCTTGGACCGGAAAGAGACACCACCTGAGGTTCTGGTGAACCTCTGCCTGAAACTGAGACTGCCCCTCATTTATGATGATAAGGTGCCCGGTGCTGAGGTGGCTGTGAGGTTTTTTTGCCCCTGATGGAAGTCAGAGGAGCCGAGACCGGTTTGGCTCAATGGATAGAGCGTTGGCCTGCGGACTGAAGGGTCCAGGGTTTGATTCCAGTCAAGGGCATTACCTTGGTTGCAGGCACATCCCCAGTAGGAGGCGTACAGGGTGCAGCTGATCTCTCTCTCTCTCTCTCTCTCTCTCTCTCTCTCTCTCTCTCTCTCATCGATGTTTCTCTCTATCCCTCTTCCTTCTTCTCTGTAAAAAAAAAAAAAAATCAATAAATTAAAAAAAAAGAAGTCAGAGGAATTCCCAGCACCGCACAAGCACAGAGACTTTAAAATTATGTTCACTCTCATCTCTGCTTTGCACGCCGGGGAGCAGTGGCCGTTAGGTTTCTTCCTTAGGGCACCAATTAAAAGCACGCCACATGTTCAACATTTTTTTGTCAGCGGATGGTTGTCAGTGCCAGTTCCATGCCAATGGGAATCACCACGTGCAAACAGCTCAATTGTGATAAAGCATGACTGTGAGGCTTCCCAGGGTGGCCACTCAGCCCTGGTGTTACAGCTTGCTACCCCCCACCTCACCGCCCCCCAACCCCTAGAGGGCTGCTCTGCTCCAGTCTGAAGTGGTCCAGTCTGCTGAGTGGCTCCCCTCTGCTCAATGTTAACAGCTCCACCCAGGGAAATAGTCTTTGGTAGAAAGGAGCTGACTTAAATAGAAAGAAGTCCCTGCCCTGATCACTGATTGGCTCCTTCTCAGGCAATTGAGCATCCCAAATCCTCAAGGTGTGATTGGTCCAACAAGCACTATCTGACTGAATGGAGCCACTCTGATTGGTCAAGGAAGATGCTGATGAGGATCTAACTGTGTAGCACCAATTGGACCTGGAAAGTCTCAGTCCAACTACTTAAAATAAAATTCCAGGAACTTCTTGATAAGAACTGCCTCGGATGGCAGGAGAGCAGTACAGGCACGAGGGAGCCGGGAGGAGGGGGTCAGTGGAAAAGAGGATCATCTGTAATATTTTCAACAATAAAAATGATTTAAAAAAAAAAAAGGCAGGAAGTTTAGTGCAGGCTTCTCCCTGAAGTGCATGAGAGGCCCCTGTTCAGTAATGGCTTCTAGGTTATGTTTTTAAATTTGAGCTCAGCCAAAACTGGTTTGGCTCAGGGGATAGAGCGTCAGCCTGCGGACTGAAAGGTCCCAGGTTCCATTCCGGTCAAGGGCATGTACCTTGGTTGTGAGCACATTCCTAGTGGGGGGTATGCAGGAGGCAGCTGATTGATGTTTCTAACTTCCTGTCGCTCTTCCTTCTTCTCTGTAAAAAATCAATAAAATATATTTTTTTAAAAATTTGAGCCCAGTTACACTAAGAGCCCTTCTTGCAAGTTACCCTTCCGCTCAGTGTCAACATTCTTAACTGTGTTTGAATGTAATTGGTTTCCCTCTTAGTCCTCCTGCTTTCTGCGTTTGTCAGTGTCATTCTGAAGGGCTCACGGACAGCACGTGGGAGGGCGCAGCCTCTGGGCCCCACGCAGTCACCGCAGCTCGAGGTCTGGGAGGTGGGCCCGGGCAGCTGGCCTGGCCTCGGGCTCTCTGACTGGGTGTCTCCTCCTCAGGACTACCCGTCGGTGGGCCAGCTGGCACACAAACTGGCTGAAAACAACATCCAGCCCATCTTTGCTGTAACCAAGAAAATGGTGAAAACCTATGAAGTAAGTGGCCCGGAGGGCTTGAGCAATAGGGCAGGGCACAGCCATTGCAGCGTCACCCCAGGCTGAGTTCTGCTTCTGGGGGCCGGGCGTCTGTGGCCGGCGGTCACACGGGGCAGGGACACTGTTGTGAGGGAGTCCGGGACCTCTTTCTGCCACACGGTATTTCTGTGTGGATGTAAGGGGACCGTTTCCCTTGAAATTTAGCATCGCTGTGGAGTGAGTACATCTTGGCTTTGATTCTGACATTTTCATTTTGCTTCAACATAGCACGTGTTGTGGGTTAGTCCCACTTTCTCAAACCACAGCGGAGACCCACAGTTGGTGGGGGAGGGAGGGGGTGGGGGAGGCTAGGGAGGTGGGGGTGGGGGGTTGGTGGCCAGGCTGTAACAGCCCTTGTGAGCTCCATGGAGGTGACTGAACTCCACTCTGGGGAGTCCCAGCAGGCCTTTGAGGCAGGAAACTGACCCCACCATCAATTCTCTAAGAGAAAGTGTTTGAGGGATCACCCGTGAGCGGTGGTGAGACCCTTGAACCAGGCGAAGGTGAGTGTGCAGGAGGAAGTGGCCAAAAGTCCCTGGAGGCTGGCCTCAGGTCTGTCTGCATTAAAGGTGCCTGGGCCTGCGAACCCACGGACAGAGCGGAACCGGCGGAGCCTGGCCTGCTAGAGCAGATAACCACATTATCTCTATCTCAATCGTTGTTAACATTGAACTACATCCACTCATTGAAATGCTCCAACGTCCCCCTTCCCCCTACTTTGGCATCTTTCCTATAACCTATGTTCTGATTGTCTGCACCGTTCACATCTGTGTAGTGGGGACACTGTCTAACCGTGGCAAGCCACATCTCTGCACAGCTCTGTGTTCAGTGATATCGGTCGTGTGAAGTCCACCCAGGTGGAGTATTTACACCAAGGAAATTGGCAAACGCTCCAACTCAGGGTTTCCCCCCCTGAGAACCCGATGTTAGCAATTTGCCAGCACACCACCGACCATGCACCGTCTTAAAGACCATAAAAAAAATCCGGTGGAGAGGGTGATAGTCTGAATCATCTTACATCTCCTCTGCCAGCCCAAGTCACCCCCAACTGCCCTGCCCTGCAGGCCTGGTCCCTCCCAACTTCCCTCCCTTCCCCACAGGCCCGGGCTCCCCCAACTGTCCTCCCCTGCTGGCCTGGTCCCTCCCAACTTCCCTCCCTTTCCCACAGGCCCGGGCTCCCCCAACTGTCCTCCCCTGCTGGCCTGGTCCCTCCCAACTTCCCTCCCTCCCCCACAGGCCCAGTCTCCCCCAACTGTCCTCCCCTGCTGGCCTGATCCCCCACAACTGCCCTCCCCTGCCAGCCTCTGGGGTGTTACCAATCAGTAGATGCTGAGGTTTCCACGGCCCCAGAGGTCCACCATGACCCACCTGCTCTTCTTGCCTCGTAGAAGCTCACTGAGATTATCCCCAAATCGGCGGTGGGGGAGCTGTCGGAGGACTCCAGCAACGTGGTGCAGCTCATTAAGGATGCCTACAATGTGAGTCCCTGGGTGCTTTGCTGGGGGCCACTCAGCAGAGATGCCACACCCTGCAGGTCAAGCAAAGGTGGTCTGGACAGGAGTGCATTGTATGCAACGCCCTTGGGCCTTGTGAACAAACTGACCCCCGGTTTCCCACAGACCAGCCGTGTCCTGTCATGTTGATGGCGTGGTATGTGCCACATCTGACCCTCACCAGTGCCTTCTCTGAAACATGGACCCCGGGTTCATGGCCAAAGGTCCTGATGGCTTCACCGAGCCAAGCTCACTGAGAGCACCCGATAAACACTGAAGTCATTGACTTTAGTTAGAGCCCCCTGGGGGGTTCTGATGGCTCCTTGTATGCTCTTGGAGCCCTGTACCCCCAAAATGGGCCTTTCTGAACCCCAGCCGCTGCATGTAGAAGTCCCCATCTTTTCTAAAATGATGCTCATTCACCATCTTTCTACCTCCCCGCCCCCACAGCAATCTTTCTTTTTCTCTATTTCTCTCTGGTCTCTCCTTCTTTTTTGTCTCTTTCTATCTCATTCTCTCTGTCTCTGTCTCCCATGCACCTGAATAGGTTTCCACTCCTACCTGAGCCAGGCACCGGGGATGCTCATGGAGCTGTGATCAGTCTCCATGTGGGTCCTCTCCTTGGCCTGTCTTGAGGGCAGGGCCATGGTGTTGGTCACCCTAACACTTGCTGCAGGGACACGGGACCCCGCACCCGCCCAGCTCTCAGGGTGCCTGTGGGCGAAGGGGAAGGGAGGCGAAATGGGAGGGCGTGCAAAAGCCGTCGCCTGGAAAGGCCTGGGGAGAGCAGGATGACCCCCCTCTTCATCCGCAGCCACTCTCTGCCCACAGAAACTCTCCTCCAGAGTCTTTCTGGAGCACAGCACCCTCCCCGACAACCTGAGAGTCACCTACGACTCCTTCTGCAGCAACGGCGTTTCCCAAACCAACCAGCCTAAAGGGGACTGCGACGGGGTCCAGATCAACGTTCCGGTGAGGTTCCCTCCCCACCTTCCCCCAGTGACAGCTGGAAGGAAGGGCGCCAGGTGAAAGGGAAGAAGGGCTTAGGCACAAGTCAGGGGCAGGAGCCCCGGGCCCACCGGAGGTTCGGGTCCCCTCCTTTAAAATCCCCTCAGAGGCGAAATGGGGTAAGTTTCTATCTGTTAAGGGGGAGCAGGTGGTGCACTTAGCACCGTCCTTGGCAGGAAGGAGCATTCTAGTTATCAAAGCAGAAGACTTTCCTTGTGTAGCTTTAATGACTTCCAGGTCTGCAGCGCCCCCTGGGAGCAGACGCTGGAACAGCGTGTCCCCGCAGAGAAGGGCACTCCTTTCACACAGGACTCATGTGGGTTGGTTTTCCTGATTTATGGTTTTGTTTGTTTGCTGAAAACATGAAAGCATGGGCCAGGCAGCTGAATAGAAACAAGCACTGACTTATTTCCCTAGTATTTGAAGTTTATTAGGACCATAACAATTACATTTTTTTTTCTTTCACTGGCTGTGAGCTAATGTTTAGCAAAATAGTTGCTTATATTACATTTGAAAGCATAACATTAGGATTTCTTCAAACGTGTTACTTACTAAATGTTACACGTGAATTTTTACCAAAATATCTCCTCCTTGCCCTACGTGATTCACCTGGGAATTGATTCAATCCTGTGGATGGCTGCTTGCTTCTTATACTCACATTATCTCCTGACATTTCTGCTTGTTGTTAACATACTGTTTGGAAATTCATTAAAATTGATTTGGGGGTGCTTTTGCTCTCTTTTTAAAAAAAAATACATTTTTAGTGATCTCAGAGAGGAATGGAGAGGGAGAGATAGATGGAAACACCAATGATGTGAGAGAAAGTCATTGATTGGCTGCCTCCTGCATGCATCGAGCCCACACTGGGGCATGTGCCGGACCGGGAATCAAATCGTGACTTTTGGGTTCATGGTCGACAATCAACCCCTGAACCACGGCTGGGCAGGGGGTGCCTGGCTCTCCACAAGCCAGCGCTCCCTGAAGCTCAGTGCTGGTGACCACTTCAGGGGTGCGTGTGGCCGGTGGGGACTGTGCTCCGTCCCAACTCTGGCCTCTCAGGCATGACCTTGACCCTTTTTTCAAGGTCAGAACACAATTCTGCACTCAGAACCTAGGACCTGCGCTGGGATTCAGGCACCTTAGCATGCTGGACTTAAGGGCCAAGTACAGTGGTACCTCGAGATACGAGTTTAATTTATTCTGTAACTTTGAGTCACAGTAAACTGGTGGGGTGGTGTACAGCCAGCTGATCCGTGCGATGACTCCTATCTCAAATGTTGCTCGTATTTCAAAGCAAAAATCGCTCACTTGATGGCTCGTATCTCAAAAATCTCGTATGTTAGGGCACTCGTATCTCGAGGTACCACTGTATACGTTCTTGACACCGTCACTTTAAAATCCTGTAGAACACTTGTGCCCTAGAAAGGATTCTAAGAACCATCCCCCAGCCCAAGTCCCAGGCAGAAACGGTGGGTCAGGGAGCCCCAGGCGCCTGCTCCCGCCGGGTTCCAGGATCTCACCGCTTTCTCATCTCCAGTCCCCAGTCCCAGAGAAACCCTGAGCGTTCTGTGTTCTCCTCGACCTCCATCCACTCCGTCTCGGGACCCCGAGGCCCGCATCCTTCATGCCCGGAAGCAGGGTCCTGACCTCTCCCTGAGCCCTGCTGTTCCCCACACAGGTCACCTTCCAGGTGAAGGTCACGGCCGCAGAGTGTGTCCAGGAGCAGTCATTTGTCATCCGGGCGCTGGGCTTCACCGACACGGTGACCGTGAGCATCCTTCCCCAGTGCGAGTGCCAGTGCAGGGACCGAAGCCAGGACCGCAGCGTCTGTGGCGGCAAGGGCTCCTTGGAGTGTGGCATCTGCAAGTGAGCGCCCCACCCCTCTCCCCGCCTCCCTTCCCCACCTCCACCCTCTGGGGTGGGAGACACACACACACACACACACACACACACACACACACACACACACACGCAGCGGCAGAGGCCCTGCGGGAGGAGCCCTGAGCCGTGTCCCTCCCGCTCCAGGTGCGACGCGGGCTTCATGGGGAAGAACTGTGATTGCCAGACTCAGGGCCAGAGCAGCCAGGACCTGGAAGGACACTGCCGGAAAGACAACAGCTCCCTCATCTGCTCGGGGCTGGGGGACTGCATCTGCGGGCAGTGCGTGTGCCACAGGAGCGACGTGCCAGACAAGAAGATCTTCGGGCAGTACTGCCACTGTGACAACGTCAACTGCGAGCGCTTTGGCGGCAAACCCTGCGGGGGAGACGGTGAGTCCTCCGTGGTGGTGGGTGGCGCTGGGGACAGAGGGACGGACAGGCCCCCAGGAGCAGGCCCTGGGTTTGGGGCCTGGGGAGTGGAAGGCCAGGTGGGTGGGGCTGGCGCCGGGCCGGGGGGTGACTGCGGTGGCCCCACTGTCTCCCAGAGCGTGGGACTTGCAACTGCGGCAAGTGCATCTGCAAACCAGGCTTCGAGGGCTCGGCCTGCCAGTGCATCCAGTCCATAGACGGCTGCAGAAACGCGCGGGGGGTCACGTGCAGTGGCCGAGGCCGGTGCCTCTGCAACGTGTGCCAGTGCGACAAGGACTTCAAGGGGGCCCATTGCGAGGACTGCGTGACCTGCGAGTCGCCCTGCGGCCAGTACGTGTAAGTGCTCCCTCCCCGGGACGGTGCAGGGCCAGCTCCCAGCAGGAACGCACTGCCTGGCCCTGGGCTGAGGCTCCAGGGGCAGGTGGGGCCTCTCCCACCTGTTGCTGTCCTTCCGCTCTGGGTCGCTGCCCATCTGGGGTCCCATCTGTCAAGCTTCCAGGTCCCAGAAGCTCTGCCCACCTCCTTCCCCAGCCACCCAAGTGTGGGAACCTCTTTCCACGTCCCGCGTGGTTCAGGGCTCCGGGTTCAGGGTTCGGGTTCTGAAGGAGGCCGCACGCAAACGAGATGAGAGACTAGAAAACATTAATTTGCCGATATTGGGGGGCCAGGCGGGAGCCTTCCTCTAGTTACCAGAGTCTAGTGGAAAGGACTACCACTTGCTGTGGCCTTTTTCTTCCTTTTATTAAGGCTTTGGGACACTCCCCTAGCCTTCAGGCAGGAGATAACAAAACATAAATTAACGTGAAACAAACAGGTAGAGGCTGCTTCAGCTAACAATGTTTTCATCTAAACCAGTGGTTCTCAACCTTTCCAATGCCGTGATCCTTTAATACAGCTCCTCATGTGGTGGTGACCCCCAACCATAAAATTATTTTTGTTGCTACTTCATAACTGTAATTTTGCAACTGTTATGAATCGTATCTGTGTTTTCCAATGGTCTTAGGTGACCCCTAAAGGGGTCGAGACCCACAGGTTGAGAACCGCTGATCTAAACAGTGAGTAATCAGCTCTGACCTTTCAGAGCAATTAAGATTGACCAGCCTTCTGGCCTCCTGTTGACATCCATTTAGTGAGAACAAGGTTTGGTTTCTGACACCCAGGCACCAGTGTCAGCCCCCGGGCACCCAGACCAGTCCCACCTGCCATCCGGCTGTCCGGACTCTGGCACTCTCTCCTGCTTCACACCCTGGTGGTACTTGCTCTCATACCCTCTCCCTCCCCGTGTGCACGCGTGTTCACGCCGTGGCTCTTCCACAGCTCCTGTGCCGAGTGCCAGAAATTCGGAAAGGGCCCCTTCATGAAGAACTGCAGTGAGGCGTGTCAAAACCTGACACCGACGAACAAGACCGATGATCCCCTTCGGTCCAAGAACCCCAAGCTGACCCGGAGGTGCAAGGAGCGGGACTCAGAGGGCTGCTGGTTGAACTACACCCTGTGGCAGCTGGACGGGAGGGCCCAGTATCAGATCCTCGTGGACGATGCTCGAGGTGAGGCCCTGCCAGGCGGGACATGGGGGCCAGGACGCTGGCTGCTGCGCAGGGGCCTCTCCTTGTGGGCAGGCAGACTGGCGGGGTCAGGCGGGCATCCCGGACCGTGGTCTGCCTGCCCCAGCCCCTCTCCCCGGCTCTGACCTCACCTCCTGGTGCATGACGGGCAGTGGATGGATTGTGCCCTTGGCTCAAGGGGACAGGACACCGCTGGAGGGAATTTGTGACCCACGGACGCTGACCCAGTCTTGGAGCCCCATCCAGGGACAGTGAGGTGGCCTGTGGTGGACAATGTGCATGCTCAGAGCTCAGCCCTGGAGTGGGAGGCCCAGGGGCCCTGAGCGACCAGGTGCTGCATTTCCCAAGCGCCAGCTGCTCACTGTCCCCTTACTCAGCTCGGGGTCCGTCCCAGGCCCCCAGATGGTGCAGGACATGGAAACACCAGCCCTGTCATCCCGGGTTTCATGTGCAGTGGGTTTGGACCCCCTCAACCAACACCTCAGGACACTAGCGCCACGATGGGGATGGCAGGGGGACCTCCGGCTGGGGTACCCAAGGTGCAAAGGCCCTGTCAGCAGATGCTTCCTGAGATCAGAGGTTAACATTCTCTCCGAGGAGGACACACTCAGAGGAGAGAGGAGGTGGGGGACCTCCAGACATGGGGGACAGAGGGTATGCCGTCAGGGGCCTGTCATTCGAGGGCCTTTGGGGTCTCTTCCCAAACAGGGAGCCCTTAGCCGAATTTCAGGAGAGGGAGGGACACATCCGAACGGTGTTTTCAAAAGCCCGCCGGAGAGGAGGGGCGGGGCGAGAACATAGGACTTCGAGGGGCCAGGTGGACACAGACCTGGATGGGCTGCTTGAGGCCGGGTTGCTAAATTTGAAGATGGATGGGGTGGGATGGGCTGGGTCCTAGAGTAGTGAAAACAGGGGAGGGACCTGCCCCTAGGTGGAACCTGGGGACCTAATGAGGAGAAATGAGGGGGTGCAGGATCCCAAGGCCATGGCAGGTGGCGGGCCAGGTGAATTTCCAGGAGGCACACGAGGTAACAATGACAGAGCGTATGTGGGATGCCGGCACTTGCGGTAAACAGAGTCCCCTGGGATGGTTTAAGGCAGTGGTTCTCAACCTGTGGGTCGCGACCCTTTTGGGGGGTCCATGGACCCCACCATAGGGGTCGCCTAAGACCATCAGAAAACACAGATACAGTGGTACCTCGAGATACGAGTTTAATTCATTCTGTAACCTTGAGGCGTGGGAAACTATGAGACACTCGAGTCGCGGTAAACTGGTGGGTCATGTGCAGCCGGCCGATCCAGGCGATTACTCGTATCTCAAATGTTGCTCGTATTTCAAAGCAAAAATCCCTTGCTCGACGGCTCGTATCTCAAAAATCTCGTATGTTAGGGCACTCGTATCTCGAGGTACCACTGTATTTACATTACGATTCACAACAGTAGTAAAATTACTGTTAGGAAGTAGCAACGAAAATAATTTGATGGCTGGAGGTCACCACAACATGAGGAGCTGTATTAAAGGGTCGCGGCCTTAGGAAGGTTGAGAACCACTGGTTTAAGGGCTTTAGACAAGCGGTATGGGGAGCTCACAAACTCTCAGCACCCCCACCCTGTTCCCTCTCAAAGAGGCTGAGGGGGCACAGCGCTGGGGTGCCCGGCCCTCATATGCAATGGACCAGCAGTGCACCGTGGCCCTTGCTAGACTGAGACTCTCAGCTCCCTTCCCTACAACGGGCCCTCGTGTGGCCTAGCAAGCACGCCTGTTCACAGCCTGTGTCCCACCCTGCCCTGCTCTGTCCTGGTTGACTGGGCCCTCTTTCTTGGTCAACAAGAGTCCTTGCAGTTGCCTTGGTAACTAGCTGCATGGCCTGGCCTTGTCCCCAGCCTTGCCCTGACCCAGAGTGGGTCACATTGTTCGTCCAGCTAACGGTGGCTGCACGCTCTGTCCACCTGAGCGCTGTGCGGTGACCTGGGGTGGGGCACGCACGAGGCCTGGCAGCTGGGGAGGGCCTGACACGCGCTGCGCATGTGCTTCTTCCTCACCTTAGAGTGTCCGGAAGGTCCCAACGTGGCCGCCATTGTGGGTGGCACCCTGGCAGGAGTCGTGCTGATCGGCGTCCTCCTGCTGGTCATCTGGAAAGTTCTGACCCACCTGACTGACCTCAGGGAGTACAAGCGCTTTGAGAAGGAGAAGCTCAAGTCTCAGTGGAACAACGTGAGTGGCCATCCCCCGGGGGCCCGAGGCAGCTGGTCCCGCGTGGAGTGTCTCACCCTCCGGTCCCTATGGAACCCCCACACGTGGCTACCGCCTGTCCCCCATCCTCAGGGCTGCTGAGTGCAAGCCCTGCCAGTGGGGATAGAACCTGCACCCTGATCTCAGCTCTCCCCTTCCCTGTGCTCACAAGTCTCTTTTGCTTTTCTCACCAGGATAACCCCCTTTTCAAGAGTGCCACCACGACAGTCATGAACCCCAAGTTTGCTGAGAGTTAGGGGCCCTGGTGAAGAGAAGGTCGTCCGAGTCGACCAGAATGGAATCACCCCCAGACCACGTCTCCTCCGTCAGGCTGACCGTCACCCTGCTCCACGGATGTGGCTCGCAACGCCTGACAATTTCACCTGTTAACTAGAAGTCCGCTATTATCGTCTGCCCTCAAAATGACAGATACGCCCTGGCCGGTGGTTTGCCTTAGTCGTTAGAACGTTGGCCCATGCACCCAAGGGTCATGGGTTCGGTTTCCGATCCCGGGCACATACCTTGCTTGCAGGTTTCCCAGCCCCAGTGGGGGTCCATGCAGGAGGCAACCCATTGATGTCATTCTCACACATCAATGTTTCCCTCTCTCTCTTTCTCTCTTTGTCCCCCTCCTCCCTCCCTTGCACTCTCCCTGGGAAAAAAAATATCCTCAGGTGAGGATTAAAAAAAAAAAAAAGACAGATATGACAGGGTGAATATATGGACTCCTCAGGAGACGCAGCTCCTGTTCTGACTGGTACGACCTTCTGAAAAAGACTTGCAAAAGGAATCACCGGGGCCTTAAGAGGTTCGATTCATGTTTTCCTGTGTAAAAATGAGGATGGTGGTCCGATGAAATATAAATATAAAACATATTTATATTTGCACTTCACAGGGTATAAAATCACACCCATTGATTCCACTTTTCCCCAACCATGTGTCTAGAAAACATGAGTAAACTTTCCTAGAATCTCTCCGTAGGCGCTTGCTCTGCAGGCTGTGTCCTCCCTCCCCCACCCCACTCTCAACACGCTTAAAGGGTTCATGTCAACGTCAATCCCTGGCCCGGGGTTCGGCTTTCTTGTCTCCTTTCTCACCTGTCGGCCATGCATGCAAGGCCTCTCTTGCTCCCAGTCCCTGCCCCCCACATGTAAGCAGATTTCAGAAGACATGGGGCAGCCCCACCACATGGGGTCCCTACAGAGCCTGAACAGGGGGGAGAAAGCCCAGAAACGAGCACCCCTTACCTCCTGTCCAGGTCTTACTTGCTCTTGGGGGAAAGGGTTTGGGAAACAAGGGAGTTTAAAGTGAGTGGGTTTTTCCCTAACCACCTCCTAGGGGTACCTGGAAGTCATGGCTGATCTGTGCCATTTGG
>PVJN01026141.1:0-29321 GCA_004026805.1 Lasiurus borealis
ACCAGGGACATTTTCCCTTTCGTTAAATATTTACTTAAAATATTTATTTAAAATAATGTTGATGGATAAACCATGTTTACGGAACTAGTTTACTTTGGGACATTTAAAACTTTCAGAAATGTTTGCCATTAAAATATGATAAATCTTAAGTAAAAATCATTTTATAGGTTTCTGATTCTTTTCTAGCAGTAATATTACTTGATGAAAGCATATGAGCCTTTGTTTTGAAGACTTTATTTTTTTCAAGATATTTTTATTGATTTCAGAGAGGAAGAGAGAAATAGAAATATCAGTGATGAGAAAGAATCATTGATCAGCTGTCTTTGCATGCCCCGCATTGGGGACTGAGCCCCTAACCCCAGGCATGTTCCCTCTCCAGGAATCGAACTGTGTCCTTCTGGTTCATAGGCCAACACTCAACCACGGAGCCACGCCAGTCAGGCTATTTTTAAGATTTTAATGCACACTGTCCCCAGTGCTCTTCAAAAGGGTGTAATGGTGTATGTCGTACACTCCCACCACAAAGATGTAAGCGTCTCAGCTTCCTTGCACGCTGGGTCCTCTCATTAGTAACAGTTCCAGAGCAAAGAACCTTCTGCCTGAGTCCAAGTTGCATTGTTCCCTAGTTTGATGTTTACCTTTTAACTTGGATGATGAGCTGGAAAATTTCGATTGTTTTGCCAAGTTTTCTTTTCCCCTCCCCATTTATTTAAAAAAAAAAGTTTAAAAATCCCTTTCAGTCTTTTTGTTTACAGAGTCTTCTTTGGCTTTTAAGTTTTCCCAGCTTGAAATCAGATTCTAGATTTTGGCTTTACTTATATTTGTGTTTTCCTGGTTCCTTAATGGTTTTATTTTTTAAAAATATATATTTTATTGATTTTTTACTGAGAAGAGGGGAGAGGGAAAGAGAGCTAGAAACATCTGAGAGAGACATCAATAAGCCACTTCCTGCATGCCCCCTACTGGGGATGTGCCCGCAACCAAGATACATGCCCTTGACTTGAATCGAACTTGGGACCTTTCAGTCAGCAGGCCAACGCTCTATCCACTGAGCCAAACAGGTTTCTGCTAATGGTTTTATTTTTATATTTAACACAAAGCTATCCAGAACTGATTTTGGCCTATTTCATGACATGGGTATTCACTCTTATTCTTTATCAAATGGTTAACAGATTGTGTCAGCACCATTTATTCAATATTGCATTTTTATTTTTTAAAAATATATTTTATTGATTTTGTACAGAGAGGAAGGGAGAGGGATAGAGAGTTAGAAACATGGATGAGAGAGAGACATTGATCAGCTGCCTCTTGCATACCCCCCACTGGAGATGTGCCGGCAACCAAGGTACATGCCCTTGACCGGAAAAGAACCTGGGACCCTTAAGTCTATAGGCCAATGCTCTATCCACTGAGCCACACTGGTTTTGGCCCAATATTGCATTTTTAAATAATCTAACTTTTAAAAATTAAAAGCAAAGGTGTGTTATTTCTCTATGTAGGTCTTCCATAAATGTGTTTACACTCATAGATAATTCACTGAGATTTGTTTTCCCTTAGTTAATCTCTCCTGCCTGATACGGATTTATCTCTTTTCACTGATTGCACGCCACCTCCCAGCCTGAGTCTGGAACTTTTGCCTCCCAGCAGTTCTATTTAGAAATGAAGTCTCAGTTGTGCTTCTAGTTGCCCGTTATATTTCAACACGGTGTGTATCTCTGGGGTGTCAGCATGAAAGCATGAGCCTAAGAGAAATCAGACAGCACACAATTAAAAACAGGCAGTCTTTCTGGTTGGACAATGGATTCTAGGTCTGCAACAGGTGCCCATGTGACTCTGTGGGCCTCAGTTTACTCCACTGTAAATTGTCCGAGGAGCTTATGAGCTTGAAAGATGTGCTTTAAAAAGTACTTACTTTGTTAAATATCGCAGTAGAGGTGAGGGGTTAAAAAAAGGTAGTGATGGTAGAAAGGGGAAATTACTTCAGTAGGCCTCAAAAAGCCTGAGTTAGAGTCCTCACTTTGCCATTCTAAACTCTGTGTAGCCTTGGGGAAACAGTTTAACTTTGGCTAGCTTTCCCCCTTTGTGAGTAAAATGAGGCCTTTTCTGACATAGGACCAAATCATTCAGAAGTAATACCAACCTCAGTGGTAACCAAAAATATGTAAATTAATATAATAGTGAGATACAATTTGTTACTGTGTGTGTGTATATACAGTTTATATGTATAAACTGTATATATCAGTAACTATACACACACACACACACACACACACTCTATTAATAAAAGCCTATATGGTCATGATGCCCTCACGCCATAACGCCCTCGCGCCATAACGCCCTCATGCTATAATGAGTGATCACCAGGAGGCTGCATACACAGCAGGCATGCATGGGTGGCAGGGGCTTGACACTGCATACACGGTTTGGAGGCAGGTCTTGTGACTCCATGCAGCAAGGCTGGGGTCCTGCAGCTCCACGTGGCACAGAGGTGGGTTCGGCTGCTCCAACCTATTTCTTTAGGGAAATCCATTGAGGAGCCCCAGATAGGTGGGTGGGGCCTACCTCTTTGGGCCAATCAATCGCGGGGCTCCTGCACTGTGAGAGGTCACAGGCCAGGCTGGGAGACCCCCTCCCCCCAACCCAGTGCACAAATTTTGTGCATAGGGCCTCTAGTATATATATATAAATCCTCACCTGAGGATATTTTTTCCATTGATCTTTAGAGAGATAGTGAAAGAGAAGGAGAAGGGGAGGGGGGAGAGGGGAAAAGAGAGAGAGAGAGAGAGAAAGAGAGAGAGATATGAGAGAGACACATCCACTGGTTTCCTCCCGCATGCACCCTGACTGGGATCAAACCTGCAATTGAGGTATGTACTCTTGACCGGAAATCCCATGACCCTTCAGTCCGTGGACTAATGCTCCAATCACCTGCTCTAACCGCTGAGCAACATCCAGGGCTAAATAAGTATTTTTTTAAAATGCCCACTCAGTGCTGGTGAGGGTATGGTTAAATGGACACTTTGGGAGTGTAGAGTGGCACAATCCTTTTGGGATGCAATTTTGCAGTTAAGCACCTTAAAACATGTATTCCTTTTGGACCAGTAGTTTCATCTCTAGTAAGTTAGTCTAAAAAAATTTACCTTAGATACAGATAAAGATTTATATATAAGAATGTTCAACACAGAGCAATCGACAAGTGGGAAATCTCAATACTGGGGAGAATGATTATTTTGGTAGTTTGGCAGGAGAGTAAGAAACTAGAAAAATTCCTGGGCAGAGGGGATGAGGAAACTGAGAAAAGAAAATTAAACAAGGCCCAACAGTTTGGGCAGCTTCAAACCAGCTTGTGAATCATAAGACCTTATCTTCCCCAAACAAGGACACTTGGGAGCAAATGGTTTATACCTCTCCTACCTGACCAGAGAATATATAGCTTACATCATCCTGGCCAGAAAATAGAGAACAGACAGCCAAGTAATTGTTTTAAAAGAATACATTTGCCATAAAGCACAAGTGGGCAACTCAGCTAATCTGAGTGCCCCACCGGTTGGGGATTCAAGAGTTAAATTTTCCCCCAATAGGGTTCTAGGTTCCTTACCAATAGACTAGATTTCAAAGTTACCCTTTTACATTGCTGTGGCTTTCCCCAGAACTTATGAGAACATTTGGCAGTTTTATCTTAGCAAGTGCCAAAACAGCTACTTCTTTGTTCAGTATGCATTTAGATATTTGACATTTGTGCCAGCTAAACCCAAGGACAGATAAAGAAAGTTTGAGGGGACAAATAGCGAAATCCCCCAAAGCATCTGAAAGGCATCAGTTGAGGGGGGAATGTTAGGCAGAATAAGTAGCTGCTAGGGCAGGAGGAGGGGAATGGGAGGGGGGAGTGTTGGGGAGAGTTTATTTCACCCACTGAACAAAGAAGTAGCAGTTTTGGGACTTGCCAAGATAACACTGCCAAATGTTCTCATAAATTCTGGGGAAAGCCACAGCAATGTAAAAGGGGAACTTTGAAATCTAGTCTATTAGATAGGGAACCTTGAAATCTATAGGGGGAAAATTTAAAACCCTTGAATCCCCATCTGGTGGGGCACTCAGATTAGTTGAGTTGTCCACTTGTGCTTTATGGCAAGTGTATTCTTTTAAAACAAAATATTTCATATATGGCATTTGCCATACCTTGCTTTTCTTTTTTAAAATATATTTTTATTGATTTCAGAGAGGAAGGGTAAGGGCAAGAGAGATAGAAACATCAACGATAAGAGAGAATCATTGATTGGCTGCCTCCGGCATGCCCCCTACTGGGGATCAAGCTTGCAACCCGGACATGTGCCCTTGACTCGGATGGAACCTGGGACCCTTTAGTCTGCAGACTGACGCTATTTCCACTGAGCCAGCTAGGGCGTTAAGTGTTTTCTTAGTAAATTCACTTGCTTTGTTTCCTTAATAAATTCACTTGCTTTGTTTCAACATTGCTTTCTGCCACTCACCTGAATTCTTTCTTATGAGCATGACAAGAGCTGAAAGGCAGAGAGCCAGCCTTCTTTGACGCAGGCAGCTGTCCAGTAACAATAGATTGTATATTTATAATGACATAATGCATTTAGATTTTTGCTTAAATGACACCAACAGAGTAATCCAAAATAAAATGAGTAAAGTGTTTCCTTATCAGAAATAATGAAGTAAATTACAGTGTGCAATCATAAAAAATAACATTTAGTAAGAGCAATAATATTCTGAGAAAATATTTGTTATGTTAAGTGAAAAAAACCCAGAAATTAAATTGTCTAATCAGTATTATCATGCATATCCTATATAATAAAAGGCTAATATGCAACTTGTCCTATGGACCAGGAGTTCAACAGGGAATTCAACTAAGGGGTGGGGCCGGCCAGTCAATCAGCCTTGGCCCTCCTCTTGGGCAGCCCCTCTCCCAATCAGACCTTCCCACTCCTATTAGAGATGGGGTCAGTCTGCCAATTGCCCATGGCCCCTCCCTCTGGCTGGTCTGGCCTGATTAGCCCCTATAGGGGCAGGCCAGCTGGACTCCACCTATGCACGGATTCATGCACTGGGCCTCTAGTGTAAAAATAACATGCACAGCACAAAGACTAGAAAAAAAGTTTATGGGTATGTAATGTACAGCATGGTGACTATAGTAAATAATACTATATTGTATATTTTAAAGTTGTTAAGAGAGTAGATCTTAAAAGTTTTCAATACAAGCCCGGCTGGCATGACTCGTAGTTAAGCATTGATATATGTACCAGTCAGGGCACATGTCCAGGGTTGCAGACTCGATTCCCAGTGTGGGGTGTGCAGGAGGAAGCTAATCAATGATTCTCTCTCATCATTGATGTTTCTATCTCTCTCTCCTTCTCCATTCCTCTCTGAATAAATAAAAATATATTTTAAAAAAAGTTTTCAACACAAGAAAAAAATTTGTAACTATATAGTGATGGATGTTAACTAGACATTGTGGTGATCATTTTGCAATATATATAAGTATCGAATCATGTTGTATACCTGAAACTAATATAATGTTATATGTCAATTATATTTCAACTTAAAAATTAATTTTTAAAAAGAGAAGCTTAAAATTACATATTGTTTGGGGGAGGGGTTTCAAGGATTTTCCCTCTTCTTTCTACTTTTCTGTATTTTCTAATTTTCTGCTATATATATATATATATATATATATATATATATATATATAAATTTTATACTCAGCTAAGAGTAAAACTATTCTTGAAGTGAATATTTGTTCTTCCAACAAAAATATATGATTATGAAAAGAATGTCTATTCCTTTGTAGCTTAGGATTGTTGTAAGGATTAAGTATCGTTGTCATGAGGGCAAACGTGTGGACATGTTTTGTAAGGTATGAAGTGATTTACAGGCATGCAAATTATTATGACTGCTCATGGACATGTGGCTGAAAAATTCTGCTGAATTCAAATCTCGGAGTAAAGGTACTAAGAAAGCTCATTTTATGAAGAAACCCTGCTGTAGGTAAAGTGAACTCTCTATCTACAATGTGCATGATCTTTCTCAATTTGGGTTGTAGGTTTGGATTTCTAGGTGCTGCATTTCCTTTAACTAGAAATCAGTTTCAAAATATGGCATGTTGCTCAGAACTCAAAGAGAAAAGACTTGTTAAGGTTGAGGAAGACTTGAGTCCTCAGCTGGTTTGTCTAGCATTGGTCCTTTGCCAGCTTTGCTCTTCCACCCCTATGTATCCCTGTTGATTTCCCCTCATTCTCATCCCCATTCAGAAGATAGGGGTGGAAGAACTGGCTTTTAGTTTCAGCTTCCAGGAGACCATGGGAATCTAATGATATCATTACAAATGCAATTGGCTCCTATTGAAGCCCTGGGCTTGCCATGCTGAGAGCCAGAGAGGGGACCAATGACTCCATCAACACCAATGGACGTGGCTACGGGAGCTCAGTCTGCTGCCTGGCATGACGGGTGGAGGCTGAGCAGAAATGGATTCCTCACCACCATTTTCCCTCTGCTAAAATGGTTGTGCCCAGCTGCCTTTCCGTTTCCCATGGTCTTGCTTTCTTGAGGTGAGCCTTTTCTTCCAGGCAGTGCCTCCTCATTCGTGCCCTGGCTGTGACTGCGTCTCTTGCTTTGTTTCATTCCCACGTGGAGTTCATGGAGCCTGGAGGATCAGAGACCTCTCTGATGGGATCTATAAGCTCTAAGACAATTAAACTAATTGTATGTGTGTTTTTTTTTCAGTGATAATCTAAAATATGATTTTACCAGTGATAGAGGCAATAATTCAAGATGGAAAGACATGTTCTTGGAAAAGGATTTTGTATGAAGGCTGCATTCAGTGGCTGCTAGGGAGAGCAGACACAACCTGGGTAGCTTGAGCAGACAGTTCTGTTTTTTTCACCTACCATGAAGCCCGCAGATGGCAGCTGCTGGCTCCACTCAGTGGCTTTATGAGGTCAGAGCTGGTGTGTCTGCGATTCTCTGGTCTTGTCCCTCAGAGCAGCAGCTTCAGCATCAAGGTCTGTGCTGGAGGCAGGAAGAGGAGGGGAAGAGGTGGGTGGCAGCAGCCATAGTGGTCTCTGAACAGAAAAGAAAAACATTTTCCAGAAATGGCTTAGCAGGATTCCTTCTACAATCCATTGGCACCAACTAAGTCATGTAGCTACCCTATTTATGAAGGGGGCTGGGAAATCAACTGCTTGGTAATAAGAACAGAGTATGTATGATTAGCTTAGACTGATCACGTCTCATTACTTGGGGCTGTACACACCATTTGGAATAAAATCTAGGTCTTTTTTTTTTAAACAAATATGTTTTTATTGCTTTTAGAGAGAAAGAGAGAAGAAGAAGAGAGAGAGAAACATCAATGATGAGAGAAAATCATTGATCAGCTGCCTACTGCACGCCCCCACCTGGCGACTGAGCCCCACAACCTGGGCATGTGCCCTGATGGGAGTCAAATCTGGGACCCTTCAGTCTGCAGGCTGGCACTCTAGCCACTGAGCTAGACCAGCAAGGGCAAAATCCAGGTCTTTTTAGAAATACTGTATATTTTTATTGATTTTTTTAAATAGAGAGGGGAGAAACATCAATGAGAGAGAAACACCAATTGAATGTCTCCTCTACAGCTCCCTACCAAGGATCGAGCTTGAAACCTGGCCAGGTGCCCTGAATGGGAATTGAATCAGCAACTTCTGGTGCATGGGACAACACTCAACTAACTGAGCCACACTGGCCAGGACAAAAATTCAGGTCTTAATGGCTGTTGGGCAAATGTGGGCCCAGCTAGGTGCAGGCTTCTGTACCACATGAACCCTTTCCTCTTGCTTTAGTCTCAAATGATCCTGGTTTCCTTGACAAAGATCAGAGTCTCTCCTCTCCCTTTGCTTTGGGCTCATTGTGGCATTCTCCCTTCTGCTTTGGGGAGAGATCTCACCGCCTTCTCCATTCCATCAATTATGCACAGAAAATTACTGGTCATTGCCCCCACCCCACCCTTCACCCATAGGGGGCAAAAGAACATTATTTTTAAGATAAGAGCCTTCTTTGACTTTGGAGGTATGATACTAAATTCCAGATATTTATCAAGCTTTTAAGGTTTAGATTTCACGTATTCTCATCAAAATGCAATTTCCTGGGCTGAGGAAGAGCTGTTCATGCTCAGATGACAATGAGGCAATGCTGGCTTTTGGTCAAGGTCTTGAGTGTTAAGTGTTGGCTGATTGAAAAGATAAGAAAGAAAAGGATTTCGTACCAATCTTGGTTTTTCCCAGAGCAGGAGTGAGCTGGGCTTATTCCACAGTTCTCAGAGGCTTACACCTCACTGCTAGGATCCCCACCCCCACTTTTTCTCTGTATTCACATTTACGAAGGGCCTCAGTGTCTTTCCTCATCCTTGCTTTCTTCTTTGTGCTTCTCATCGCCTCCTGGCCAGGACCTCATATTGCACCAGACTTGCCTGGGGCACCCTCTTTGTCATTTCTGTAATTTTCCTGAGGCAGACAAGTCCCTTTGTTCCTCCTTGGCTCAGCCCTTTCACCTGCTCCTTCTGGGGACCATGTGCTTTCCAGTGTGTTCTAGGTTAATGTGCCCCTAGCCCTGACCATGGCTAGGTGGGCAGATGGAGAAATCAGGCATTGCATGTTCTGTTCCTAGTTTTGCTATGAACTCTTGAGGTCTGAGCAGGTGACTTAATTATGCTGACAAAGTTAATAGTGTGCCAGGAAATAATTTTGAAATTCAATATTTCTAAAGTACCTTAAACATGATGTAAAGAAATATTAACATACATATTCTTTTAACAACATTAAAAGAACAATGACTAAAAAATGGGTGGAGGACCTAAATGGTCATTTTTCCAAAGAAGGACCTACAGATAGCCAACAGACATATAAAAAGATACTCAGCTTCACTAATCATCTGGGAAATGCAAATTAAAACTGCAATGAGATACCACCTCACACCTGTCAGAATGGCTATCATCAACAAATCAACAAACAAGTGCTGGTGAGCATTTGGAAAAAAGGGAATCCTGTACACTGTTGGTGGGATTTTAAGTTGGTGCAGTCACTATGGAAAACAATATGTAGGTTCCTCAAAATATTAAAAATAGCCCAGCCAATGTGGCTCAGTGGTTGAGCATCAACCTATAAACCAGGAGGTCATGGTTCAGTTTCCGATCAGAACACATGCCTGGACTGCAGGTTCGATCCCCAGTAGGGGGTATGCAAGAGACGGCTGGTCAATGATTCTCTCTCATCATTGATGTTTCTATCTCTCTCCTCCTCCTTTCCTCTCTGAAATAAAGATATTTTTAAAAAACTATTAAATATGGAACTACCACATGATCCAAAAATTCCACTTCTGGGTATTTATCCAAAGAAATCCACAATATATATGTACCACTATGTTCACTGCAACAATATTTACAATAGCCATGATATGGCAGCAACCTAAGTGTTCATTGGTAGACAAATGGATAAAGAAGAAATATAGTATACAATGGAATATTAATCGTCCATAAAAAAAAGAAATCTTGCCATTTGTAACAATGTGGATAGACCTAGAAGGCATTATGGTAAGTGAAGGAAGCCAGACAGAGAAAAAAATACCAGATACTGTAATTTTATATATGGAACCCTAAAGAACAGAATAAAGGAACAAACGAAACAGAAACAAGATTCAGAGAACACATTGATGACTGTGGGGTTGGGGGATATGGGCAAAAAAAACCGTAAAGAGATTAAGATTACAATGGTAAAAACAGTAGTGTACAGCACAGGGAATATAGTCAATAATATTGTAATAATTAAGCGTGGTGTCAGGTGGGTACTAGACGTATAGGGTGATCACTTCAGAAGGCATATAACTGTCCAATCACTATGTTGTACACCTGAAACTAATACAAAATATGTCAACTATAATTGAAAAATTAAGAGAACAAACAAATAAGTATTTTTAAAAAGTTAAATGGACAAAGAAGGGTGGAGAGCAGATACAGTGTTTGGACAGGTCTGAGCCTCGGGCTAATGAGCTGTAATTGTAAGCTTGACCTTATGGTCCACACCTGTGGTCCCACGTGGCTGAATGATACAGGCTGCGGGAGGTGCAGCAGGCAAGCAAAGCTTGATCAGGTGCATGTAACTGAGTAGATTAGAAACCCAGGAGAACTCGGTAAACATCTTGACCACGCCCTTACTTTGCCTCGGGGAATCTGGCTATAAAATAAAGACTCAGTTTGCAGGCTCAGGGACTGTCTCTCCAGCAGAGAGGAGCTTCCCACCCAGCCTCAGCTTTAACCTCTTGTCTGTCTTTTCTAATTCTTCACCGCCCCTCCCATTCCTTCCCCCCCCCCCCCCCCCCCCCCCCCCCCCCCCCCCCCCCCCCCCCCCCCCCCGTCAGGTTCACCCATGGCCGTGCTGGCGAGGCACAAAGAAGGATGCATGTTGCTCTGACTTAGAACAGCTGGGAGCAGATCCCAGTCTTCTCCAGGTGGCAGTGCACTCAGAATTGGCACACTGCAGGGCTGGATGGCACAGTCCCCAGGCCTTTCCTCACCTCTGATGCTGTGAGTTTGTGGGAGGGGTTTCCTGAAGGCACCTTCAGTTTTTTTTTTTTTTTTAAATCTATCTTATTGATTTTTTTACAGAGAGGAAGGGAGAGAGATAGACAGAAACATCGATGAGAGACATTGATCAGCCACCTCCTGCACACTCCCCTCTGGGGATGTGCCCGCAACCAAGGCACATGCCCTTTACCGGAATTGAACCTGGGACCCTTCAGTCCACAGGCCAACGCTCTATCCATTGAGCCAAACCGTCTTGGTGACCCTCAGTTTTGATAATTCCCTAGAAGGAAGGACTGCCAGAGCCATAGACAGCTGTGACAAGCTCATGCTTATGGTATGCCAAGGACTAGGACCCAGATTAAAGTCAGCCAGAGGAAGAGACGCAGAGCAGAGCCTGGGAGGGCTCTGGAAACAGAGCTCCGTCTTCCCTGGGAGGCGTTCCCACCCTGACGTGGATGTGTGAACAAGCACACAGAATGCAACAGGCAGGCTCCCTTCTCTCCGGAAGGACACAGATGACCTCAGGACAAGGGCACGGGCAGGCCAAATTCCCCACCACACAGGCTGCTTTGCTTCTCGTACACTATTGATGTAGGCGGTGCTGCCCACAGGAAGGTATACGTGAGAGAGGCAGCAGGCACACTCTGGAGGAGCAGTTCGCTTGTGGGTGCTGGCATTAAACACAGTTCCATTGGGGCCCATTTTCTTGCTCATAAAAAGGCCCTAATGATATGGGGGGCGGGATTAGGGGGCACCTATACCAAAGCCCCCAGCGGCTCACACATTGGAGACGCTGGCCAGGGCCCTCGGTGGTCTGTGTTTCAGGACACCAGGCCCTGGATGCTCACAGACCGTTGACATTTCTGGGAACTAAGCACCTGCCATCAGCTAAGAAGACTGTAAATATCTGAATTGAAGATTTCGGAGGGAAAAGGTGCAAAGAGAACGAGCAGCTTGCGCTGGGGCCTGGACAGAAAGAGCTGGTCTTCACATGCAACACGCGGAGAGGGAGGCTGGGGGGGAGGACACCACAGCACCGGTGAGGCGCAGTCAGTGGCCAGAGCAGCCCAAGGAGCTCATCGGCACAGAGACTCCTGAGGAAACAGGTGACTACACAAACAACTAGTCAGGTTTGAAAAGGAAAATGCAGTCTTCGTTACCTGAAGGGTTTATTAACCTCCTGAAATAATTTTGATGAAGAATTGCTACCCATCCATTTAACACGTGTTTACTGAGAATTTAGCATGCACCGTGCAACATGTGGGACCAAGATCCATCCTCCAGGTCAAACTCCAGCTTCAGATTGCTGGTGCCCATCTCTAAGGCGTTAACCCCACCCAGCCTCGCACCTGCACGGCTCTGTTCTTATCTCCCCCTCCCACGACTGTCTGTCAAGGGCGTGAGGCATCCACAGGTCATGGGTATCCTGCTCCTCTGCTCTCTGTTAGTCCAGACGCTCACTGTCTCTTCCATTAGACGCAGCTGTCTCCCTGGTCCCGGCCTTCCTCCTCTCCAGCTGACTCCCCACACACAGCAACCAGAGGACTCCGTCCAAAATATATGCTCAGTATGTCTTTACAGTTAACCTTTAACCCTCGGTCCCCAGGAATCAACAGGGCTTTATTATTTGACTCACCTTTGGTGTCTGTTCCTCCTCTCCACCCTCTGAACTCTTGACACACCCAGCTCAGAAGTCACTTCCCCTTGGAAGCCTTCCCTGACCTCCCTAGAGAGCCTTTCATTCTCGTACAGTCTATGCAGTGCATTTATGTACTCCTGGATCCTCTTACCTCAGGAAGGAGAGCTAACCTTCTCTCCAACGAGCCAGAGTCCCCGGAGATGAAAGCGCTGTTCCTATAACTCTGGCAGCATCTTTGTGATTCTGTGCTTACCAATGGCTTTGCTAATACTGTACCATTCACTATCAGGGGTGGCCTGCAGCTCAGCAGCACGGGCATCACCTGGGAGCTTGTTAGAAATGCAAATCTCTGTTCCCACCCCAGACCCCCGAGTCAGAATCTGCCCTTTAACAAGATTCCCAAGTAGTCTGTATGCATATTTAAGCTTAAGGAGCATTGGTTTAAGGGTTATTGATATCAAGAGTTAAAATACAAAGTATAAAGCCCTGTTGATTCCTGGGGACCGAGGTTTTAAATGGGCCAGATTTCGGAGTTGTGTTGGCCCCTCACCTTCAGTTCTGGGCACCAGTGTGAGTTGGCGACACCTGGGTCCACAAGCATGTGCCTGAGTGTGAACCTGGAGGGAGGAGGGTGCTCACCATCTACTCCCTGGAGCCATCCAGGTGGGTGTCCCCAGGATATGTGACACCTCTATCTTTTGTCTCATAGGAAATTGAGATGTTTGTCACAGGGTGGTCTTACTGCTGATTAAGAACCCTTAGACAAGAACACCCCCTACTGCTCTCTGAGCTCCCTGAAAATGTGTCCTAATGACGGTTCATAACCAGACACATAGCACGTGCTCAATAACTGTTTATGGATGGACTTTGGCTTAAGTGATGTACAGTGTGCTTTCCCATGCCTCCCAGGTCAGCGCAGTGTGTAATCCCACCAATTTAAACAGAGATAATGTAATCATGATAGAATTCCAGGAGTTTTTATCAGGACTTAAAGTTATTTCTTTTGGCCAAAATTATCTACCAGGTCAAACATCAACATTACTACCACTCCTGGGAAGCTCCACTCAGTCTATTGTAAATATATATCTGGACTTTCAAGCAAAGAGAAAGGATGTGTTTAATGTTTTAGATGGAGGTCCTGGAGGGATAGTCCTCGGGGAGTTGGACGTTGGCCTGTCAGATGGGCTTCCATTGCCTAATGGCCCAATATCTGGAAGACCCTGGTTTCATATACTTTGTCTGGTTTTAATTATTTCAGGTGGGAAGGTGAGTCAGGCCCCTTTTACTCCATCCTGGCCAGGAGCGGATGTTTCCCCCTTTATCTATAAACACACAGTATTTTTATGGTGTCTTAGTACTCACTGAACTATCCAGGAGTGGGGCTACTATTAAGATTGAGGGGCAACGCTTCTGTGTTTTGTGTGGGACCTTCGCAAGAATTGACCATCACGGTATAAAAATCATGATGCCGCTGCAATGTGAGTCATGGTACGTGAGTGGCCAGTTCATCACCCAGTTCCGGTCGACAGTAGGAAATGCATGTTCACGATGACTCTTCAGACGCGTGCTACCATCTGGCTCATTTGTAATGTTTTTTAGTGTAGTCCTGCTAGAACATTTACACATTTAAGGGCATAGGATTCTATTACAATTTTCCATGTTTCTCCTTTATATTACAGTTAAGAGATTTTTTACTGAGCGTTGTGAAGTTATATTTGATAGATTATATTAGCTATAAATTCCCCTTCAGGAAAGCAAAGCGGGCCTCAGAAATGATTGACGGAAAAAGGGACGTTGTGTCTTTGGTGTGGAGGTGGGTGGTTCCCGAGGAGGAGACTTTCCCCTTGTTCCTAATGGGATGGGCCTGGAGCTGAGGCCAGACCTCAGAGGGAGAGCGCCGCACGGTGCTCTCAGGCTGAGAGAGCCCTCGCCATGGAGCAGGACAGCACGGTGACACCGAGTAACCGAGGGGTGGGGAGGTTGGGACAGCTCAGTAACCATCCAGTGAAGTCAGTAGGGTTGATGGGTGTCATGGTGGATCATATGATAAAGAGGACCACTTCGGCCTCCATCCTTGACCTTTTGGCTCCTCAAAAGCGATTTCCAGGTTATGTAAACCAAATTTGAAATTTGCACACAACCTCATGGAAAGGCAGGGGGAGGAGCAAAAGTAAGGGTGGTTGCAAATTAAGTTTCCACCAACCAGTGGATTCGGGGCTTATGATAAAAAGGAAACTCTTATTCTAGAAAAATAGAATTGCTTTTCTTACATTTTCTAAGTTTGTGTCCTAAGCTGTATAATCACCACCAAGTTTATGGACCCCCTTCATTGTGAAACATTGGGCAGGGTCTCCCCTCACCTGAGAGCTGCTCCAATGTTAACATCCTTTGATGGAGAAAACACATGCAGGCCAGAGGCCGTTCTGCCCACGGGAGCTGCTTGCTTGCGGCACAAGTGGGTTTCCTGATCAGGAGGCCCACAAACGAGGAAGAACACAGGTTCTGCATAAGAAAGCCTGGGGTTTGGAGTTGGCCACTCACTGTGGGCTCTCGGGCAAGTTACAGTACATTGTCACCTCTGTTTCCTCATTAACAAAACAGAATAATGAGAATTATCATGGTCAAGAGGATTCGACACACTCTCTTAAGCCATGGAGTGATTTTAAATGGACATTATTATTTACAGATGATTCATGTACATGTATTAACTATGGGCATAAAAGTGATCATTAATTTAACTTCTGTGTAGACTTCTTACTCCAGACTTAAGTAGGAGACCAAGCAAAATAATTTAAGGTTAGGCTTTTTAGAAAATGCCTACTTTTTATGGCATAAGGGTAGTTTTACATAGAGCTGGGGAACGGACTTACCGACCCAATCACGGGCCAGCAGGACTTGTGCTGCCAGGTAAGAATGAGCAACCCACTGCCGACCGTGACCCTTCCCCCTGCGAGACAGGCTCTGGTTTCCCATTACCTAAGTCTCATTAATTCTAGTACCAAGAACGCAGACCAATTAATCACCAAGGAGCAGAAGTGAATTAACTCACCTTTGGGTGACTTGGTTTGGGGGGTAACCTAACACTCCTTATCTCGACAGGAAAAGCACAGAGAAGCTGGCTTGTTCACAAATGGTCCTTGCTTCTGAGGAGACCTCAGCCGCTTGCGAAAGCTTCACTCCTCATGTGCTGATGACCGTCCTTGACTGGAGATTTGGGGAAACTTTCTCCTAACTCATGGCTCTGAATGTGGTTCTGCTTCGTGAGGCATCAAGAGAAATTCCGACTAAGCAAAATATTTTGGAAATGGGGGTTTCCAGGTTATGTAAACCAAATCATCTGGGTTTCACTCAAGTTGAAAATCTGTTTAAAATGCTTTGCTAGAGCCCTGGCCAGAGTGGCTGCTGGTTGAGTTTCATCCCATGCACCGAGAGGTCGCCTGTTGGACTCTGGTCATGGCACATGCCTGGGTTCTGGGCTCGATCCCTAAGAGGCAACTGATAGAGAGTTTTCTTCTCTCAGCGATGTTTCTCTCTCCCTCTCCCTTACTCTCTTTCTCTCAAATCAATAAAAACCCATTTTAAAAAAAGGAAGTTAGAAAGTATTTTCAATTGAATGGAAGTAAAGACAATATATTGATATGAATGCAGCTAACGCAGTATTTAGAAGGTAAGTTTTAGCACTAATGCTTGTATTAGGAAAAAGAAGTCTTGTTGACCTTAAAAATAAACCAGTTAATTGCCAGCACACAAAACAAAAAAAACCTTGTAATTTCAGTTAATTCCAGCTTCTCATTTGTCACTTTTTTTTTTATCAGACCTGTCCACATAAAGCAAAATAAACCAAGCAAGTCATATCTTCTCCTCTTGTAAATTCACTGCATATGTGCCAGGTGTCTAACGTGGGCATTCCAGGGGACAGAGAAAGAGAGGCCACAGCTAATGGGGAAAAGAGAGGAGGCGGTGTATGTTAGTGGTTAGGATCTCGACTCTAGTGAAAGAAAAACCACTTTGGATTCTGTGGGGATTAAATGAAATGGGCATATGCAGTGCTTAGCACATGATAAGACTACATAAACATTAGGGATTCTAGTCATTTTTAATAGCTCCAACACTATCCTAGTGGACAAATGGCTCTTGTTCAGCAGCCCTTGAGGACAACTTGCATTAGCATCGTATGCAGAAGAGGCCTGGCACTGCTGACCAATCTGAGGAGACAGGTGGTCCAGATGTGCCCTCTGCTTGCCAATCTGTGGAGCAAAGGAGTGGCAACACGTTATTGCAGACTGGCTGGACCCCAGAGTACACTTGACATTGCTGGCTGTATAATGACTCAAAAGACTCAATAGGGGCTTATACACCATGTTCACTTTCTTTTTCAATATGTTGCACTTATTTTTTACCTTTTTACTTAAAAAAAGAAATCACTTTATATTCAAGATCTGTATATATTTAATGTATATAAATTATGAATTTGGGGGTAAGTATGTATCTGTGGAACCATCACCAAAACCTATGCCATAAACATATCCATCATCTGTGTAAGTTTTCTCCTGCCATTTTTATTTACTATTATTATTGTGATAAGAACACAGTATACGATCTACCCGCTTGGCAAGTATTGTTAACTGGGGGCGCTATGCTCTACACAGATCTCTAGGACTTAAATCATGTTGAATTTTGTCAAATTGTTCTGTAATTGGCCCTTGAAGCCAGAAGAGGGCACTGTTGCTTCACCCAAATTCTGCACTGTGGCCTGTAAAACTCTGCATCTGAGTCCTGTGCTCAAGTGTCCCAAGTCTGGCTTTGTTGAAGGCAGGGGTTTCATTTTTTAGTCATCAGCAAGGGAAAAAAAACAGAACAAAAAACAAATAAGAAAACCTTTTGTCTGTGGCAGGGCATATACAAAAAACGTTGAGACTTGACAAATGTTTTATATATTTTTTAAGTTATGCAAAATTGTGTATGGAATTTTGAAATATGCAAGTGAGACAGAGAAAAGACATTCTGCTGAAATTGAAAGGTATTCTGCCAAAATTGATCAAGGACCTGCCTGGAAAACCACCTTCTGAAAGCTTCGAGTGTAACTTGGTGTTCTTGTTCATTTTGGGCATCAGAAAGCGACTCAAAAGGACAGAAGAAACCGAGGCAGTGTTTGAGAACCCTGCGTGCTTCCTCCCACAGTCACAAAGCTCAGAGCCGAGGTGAAAACTTAAGTCCTTGTGTGAAGGAGCAGGAGGGTGGAATGTTGACACTCACCCCCCTACTTCTGCCTGTGAGGTTTGCCTTTTCCTTTCTTGGCCAAGGTCATTATGAGCCCTGTTACCATTTTTAACAGACAAGTTTTTAATAAGGCAATAATGGCTTCATTTGTAATCCTTGGGTGGAAAATGGCAACTGCAGACCATTTCACCACCCAGGCGGTCTGCCTTCATTCTCCTGGTCCTCTTCTAGACTCACAGTCTGAGGAGGGTGACAGACGTGGAGCTCTTTTCCCCCCCTATGTGTATGCTTTTTTCTCCTCACTCCTCTCAGGTTTCCCTATATATGACTTCTTTCCATGGTTTCAGAGTTGGATGGAGACACATTTGAAATGCAAATACATGTAGGCTGATGGCAAGCCAAGCCTGCACACTGTAAAATCACAGCGAAAGGCTGCACGAAACCTAATGGAACTGGGGAATACCCACCAGCACCAAGTGTTAATACGATACCAATAAATAAATATTTGCTGGATGGTTGACTGATGGGCTGAGCGAATGAATGAGTAAAACCACAACTTCACAGATGATTACTGGTACGAAAACTGATTTAATACTATTTGAATATACATAATTTTGAAAAAAAAATGTTACCATTTCTTCCTAACATTTCCAAATATCCTCAGATAAAGAGATAGCCAGTCTTTAACTTTATTTGGGATTTTTATAGCGAGTGCTTTCTAAAATTACTCACGAGGCCGAGGGAATTTTGCGAAAGCTTGTGTATGTGAGTCTGTCCTTGCTCATGCTATATTTTCAAAAAGATGAGGAGAAACAGTCCTGGGAACCTAAAGGCAATACACACACATGTGCACCCCTCTTTTTCATTCTTCCCTCATTCTGCTAACGTTAACGGGCAGCTTCCTAAGGCTGTTTTTCAGACTCCTGTCGGAGCTGAACTGTATGCATTGAGTCGAGTCTGTGCTCCCAGAGTGCCATAAAATCCTTTCAATATTCACTCAAAGGTACCAGCTCTTGGACCACAAAGGTCCCTTCTTCTGGTCCCTTCTTCATGCCCAGACATGCTCAGAGACTTGGCATCTTGCCCTGGAAGCTAAGCATATAGGCCAAACAAAACCTTCATTTTCACTGCTCGGAACAAGGGTCAATTCTTTGTGTGTGTATGTGTGTGTGTGTGTACCCTTTTCTTTTTTAAAAAAATTTAATAAATATTTATTGTTCAGATTATTACAATTGTTCCTCTTCTCCCCTCCCTCCCATAGCTCTGTTCCACCCAGTTCCCACCCCACCCTCTTCTCTTACCTCCCTCGCATTGTCCTCATCCATAGGTGTATGATTTTTGTCCAGTACACCTATGGAGCTCTTCCCCCCCATGTTTATGTTTTTTCTCCTCACTCCTCTCAGGTTTCTCTATATATGACTTCTTTCCATGGACTTCTTTCCATCCCCACATCCCTTTTCCCCTGAGAATTATCAGTCTACTCCCTTTCTATGCCCCTGATTCTATTATAGTCACCAGTTTATTCTGTTCACCTATGGACTCATCAATGCGGGGGGTGGGGGGGGAGGTAAGGGTAGAGGGAGGGGTGGAGCTGGGTGGAGGGGAGCTATGGAGGGGAAAAAAGAGAAACAAATGTAATAATCTGAATAATAAAGATTTAATTTAAAAAAAATTGGATTCTTTTTGCTTTTCTGGCTGAGTGTTTTTTGCTTTTTTGTATTTCAAATCTTTGACTTGATTCTTGTGATTCTCTAGTCTGCTGTTAGGTCTCTGTATAATATTTTTTATTTCAGTCAGTGTCTGTTTAATTTCTAGTTGGTCCTTTTTCATATCCTCAAGGGTCTCACTCATGTCCTCAAGGGTCTTGCTAAATTTATCGGCCTTTTCTAAGAAATTCTTGAAAAACCTTATAACCGTGATTTTGAACTTTATATCCAGTCGTTTGCTTTCCTCCATTTCTTTCATTTGTGATCTTTTTTTTTTTGTATTTGTATTTTCATTGCTTCCTTGAGTTGGTAGAGTAGCTTTGTGTGCTAGATGTCCTATAGGGCCCATAGCTCTGCCTCCCCAGTTATATGAGGTGGACACTCTTGGCGCATCCCTTTGTGGACTGTGTGCACAGCCTTGTTGTAGTTAAGTCTTAATTGTTGTCTTGGGAGGAATTGACTTCCAGGCCAATTGGCTGTGAGGATCACCTGCTTCTACGCTGGGATAACTTCTATGCTGGAAACACCTTTATGATACAAGGCTTGCAAAATTTCAAAAGCCTCTGTGCTCAGCTTGGATAGGGCAGAGTCTCAGGGTGGAGCAGACAACCTTGGCTTCCTGTCAGCTCTGCCCAATGAGGCCCCTGGGTCTCAGTGTTCCTCAGTAATTGCTGCAAGGACCTCTGAGAGAAAGCCACCCTCGAGTTTTGCCCACTGCCAGACAGTCCAGATTCCCCTCAAATGAATCTGGGTTTCCAGAGTCTCCCTTGGAACTGGAGTTCAGCACAGTAGGGAGCTTCTGTCTCCCTCCCACTTGAGAAAGCCAGCCACACACTCAGCAGTCAGTCCTCTCTGCACTGGCACATCTCCAGACCTCTGCCTTCTGCAGCTCCCCTGAGTCTCAGTGTGCTTTTCTCTTTTCCTGACAGTCCAGATTCCCTCTGAATGAGACTGGGTCCCCAGGGTCCAGCCTGGAACTGGAGTTCAGCGCAGTCAGAAGCTTCTTCCTCCCTCCCTCTAGAGAAAGCCAGCCACACACTTAGCCTCCAGTCCTCTCTGCGTGTGTCTCCATACCTCAGCCTTTTGCAGCTCCTCTGAACCTCAGTGTGCTTTTCTCTTTCCTCCTAGTTGTAGAATTTCCACTCAGCCAGCTTTCCTGTGGTTCTGGATGATGTCCGTTTTGTCTTTTAGGTGTAGTTTTGAAATTGTGGTGCGAGGCAGCAGTTTAGGTGTTTACCTATGCTGCCATCTTGGTTCCTCCACAAGGCTCAATTGTCGATGTAATAACTCAGAGGAAATTAAGAGTTTAGATCCAGGAGCCTTCACGCACCCAAAGGGTTGTGGAAAATGGGAGGGAGGTGGTTTAAGATGCCCCAGGGCTGTGAAAGGCCACACCCCACGAAGGCCTGGTGCAATTCTGATGGACATGAGTGAGCTTTAACCAAGAGCACTCTACAAGACATCAGGCAGGAAACAGCCAGGCCCACATTTGTGTCTTGGCAGGCTCTGTCTTGGCGGCGGCCTTCGTTAGTAAATTCATCATTTCTTAAATGCTTTCCCCTCTGCAGCAGCTTCGTCTTTTAAGGTAATGAAAATTAAAGAGTCATTTCTCCATCATCAATTGAAGACCCATGGCCCCAGGACAAACCATGAAGATGGTATCCGTGAGAGCTGGAAGGCAACAGGCCAATCCCATGGATTTGAGCAGTTATTACACAGGCTGTCAGGTTCCTGGGTGTGCAAATTCACACTCCCAGAGCGGAAAGTCATCCAAGGCAGGATGTGCCTCTTACCCCAGTGCGACTGGGCAGATATGGAAAGGGGAACTTTGAAAAGGACTCTCTCTAAATGTGTATACATATATACATATGTATACACATTTAGAGAGAGAGAGGAGGGAGTGGGGAAGGGTGAGAGAAACAAACATCAATTGGTTGCCGGGAACTGGATAACACTCAAACAACTGAGCTGCACCGTCTGGGGCTGAAGTCACTTTTATTTAGGAGTTACTAGGAAATAGTTAGGGGACTGTAGGACCCTTCTCCTTCAACAGCTTACTAAGGAATCATAGAAGCAAGCATTATGTAGCACTTAGCACAAGCCAGGCATTGCTCTGTGTGCTGTACATACGCTGGTTTAGTTCATCTGAAAAGCAGTCACCTGAGCCTGGTACTGTCACTGTCGCACATTACGAACTGGGACACTAAGGCACCAGGGTATAACAACACCTGCTCCCAAACACCCCGCCAGTAACTGTAAAAGCAGGAATTCTGGTTTGGTTCTAGGAGAGTCTGTCCTTAACCATGTGGATGCTAAAAATAAAAATGCGACAGGGACACAGGAAGACTGGAGTTTAAATGTTAAGTGTCATTCTCTCCAAGTGATGGGCTCATGGTTCATTTTTTTTTCTTTTACTTTTCTGTTTACTCTAAATTTGTACCACCCATTGCTTTCGTAAGTAGAGAGAACATAATACATGCTGCTTTAACATCCTGACCCTAAAATCTAAAACTTACAACAGGCTATGAAGGTCATTGTCTTGAGGGGTCCTCGTGTAGAAATCACGGAAGCAGCCTGGACTGATTTACCAAGGGCCAGACTTCATACAGTAAAGCATCACCGAGGAAAAGTGCCTCAGTGTGTCCCCCTGCAGTCCTGTAAGCAGCCAGTAACCTGCCTACCCCTTCCTTGCAAGGCCATTTGGGACTGTGTGAGGTGACAGATTCTCAAAGGAAGAATGGATTGTCCAGCCCTCACAGCTCTGAACAGAGGAGTTAATACAATGGTGGAGTTTAGCAACGAGAGGACACAAATACACAAGACTTTCCATCCCAAGTCATGCTAGAGAAGCCCATTGTCTACGATACCAGCACTGAACAAGTGGAATTTGAAAGTCATGCCATAATCCAATTTAATGAACAAAATGCATGTAAAGGATGTAGGAAGCAATTGAAAAACTTAAGTCTGACCAAGCCAATGTGGATACAGTTTTAAGAACACTCTCAAAGTTCTTAAAATAACTGATATTTCACACAAATACAGGTAAAAAAAAAAAAGGCATAAATACGGCCGAAACCGGTTTTACTCAGTGGATAGAGCGTCGGCCTTCAGACTGAAAAGTCCCAGTTTCAATTCTGGTCAAGGGCATGTATCTTGATTGCGGGCACATCCCCAGTAGGGGGCGTGCAAGAAGCGGCTGATTGATGTCTCTCATGGATGTTTCTAACTCTCTATCTCTCTCCCTTTCTCTCTGTAAAAAAAAAAATCAATTTAAAAAAAGGGCATCAATACCAACAGTGGCAAATAAAATTTAGAAAATTATCAGCTAAGCTCTCCTGTTTGCCCCCAGAGAGAAAAATGACTTATACAATGCTCATAACTTCTTGTATCAATTGATTATCTTTGCTCCTTGTTCTTGTCTTAAAAAAAAATTCCCTCTTTTTGAAAGTAAGGGGTTTGTTGATAGGACCTGAGGCCTCATGTCCCCCCATTTGTGCCTTGGAGTTGGGGTGAGGTGTGGAGGTGGGTGCTTTGCTGGGCCCCCAGACCTGTCCTGGCATTCCTGTGAGAAAGGACTTCTCCCCCCAGCTGCTGGGGTGCTGGCAGCAGAAGACTCCCAGCTGCCTGCCCTCTTCAGAACCGCCTCTGCAGAGTGCCCCTTGACCAAGGCTGCTGTCCCTCTCCTGGGCAGCCTGCATTCAGAAACTGGAACCACTGCCCTAGTCTGGGGACAATCTGCAGGGTCATTCCCACTTGGCTGAGACTGACCCAGGCTCAGCTCCTCCTTCTGCTCCTCCTCCTCCTCTCCCTTTCCTTCCATAAGTGTGGATCCCAGGACATGAGTGTAGACAGAAAGATGAAGCCCTGGCTGGGGATCCACTTTCCAGCACACACCTGACTCGTGGGAGGAAGAACACAGATCTTTGCGGGCAGTCGGCCCCTCGGCCACACCGACGCCACAGGCCGCAGCCTTGAAGCCCATCTCACAAATAACACCAGGAAGGAAGGAAGGAAAGCTGGGCCATCTTCCTCGCACAGAGGCCGGAAGCGGGTGGCAGAACAAAGAGGACGCTTTTGGAAGACTGGCAGGGAGCACATGGGACCTTCGGGTGGGGCTTCAGGAGAGCCAGGGAGGCAGGAGGGCAGCTGCTCAGCCCACTCTGCGGGCTGTCTGTCCCTGGTACCGTGGTCGCACCGTGTTAATTACATCACGCTCATTAATTCAGCCCGAGTGTAAATTAGGAAGGAATGAAGATAAATTAGGTTTGAAGGCAGCTAATACGTTTAACCCCACGCTGCTTATTTTGCAGCCGAACAAAATAATGTTGTTAGGGGAGATAACAAGGCCAAAGCCTTGGGCACAGCTTCTTAATAGCATTAAAAATGAGACACTGGTTTGGTGTCACAAAGCGGAGCGGAGGACCAGCTCCCAGGGGCGGGCAGGACCGGCCTAACATCTTGCGTGAGGTGGTGGCCATTGAATGACACGGCCGTCTGTGGCGTTTCCTGAGTTGTTTGTGACTCAGCTATCGTCTAGGACGACCGTCTCCAGTTAGACCACAGGCCTGCCTAGCGAGGTCTTCTCGCACAGATATCAGACTTGCTCTTTTTTTTTTTTCTTCCTTGTGAGCGAAGTGACAAGAATTTTGCCTTTAGGGTCGGCTGAGAAATGGTGGGAGCCATCACACAGGTGTTGTTGCTGCGGTCATAAAGATGCTAAATGGCAAATCACTTTTAGCCACTGCATGCTGGCTGAAAACTTTTGACACGCTGGTTCAAGCAAACCAGTGTGCCCTTTGGAGGAGGTCATGGGCAGCAAACACCCTCCCCCCCCCAAAAAAATGCAAGTTTAGTTCCTGAGTCTTTTAGCCGGAAAATGTTTTCCCATTTTATAACTTACTTACGCTAATTTCTTTTCCCTGCCTCAGGTTGCTTATCTCCCCAAGGCAGAGGAAGCAAACGTATATGGTCACTGAATACATCTCAAGACTTTCCAGGTTACAACTCTTTTCCTTCTCTTTCCTTGAAGCACAGAGAGGTAGCGGCATTAGGTAGAAGCCGACACAGGGAACTAGCGTGGGAGGATGGTGATCCAAGGCATAGCTACTTTCAAAGAGAAGTAAACTTTGCGGTCTCCTGGGTTAAAGACACTTTGTGTCCAGGTGGTGCAGAGGTAACACAGATTGGCCTGTTCCTAGCTCAGTGGCCTCCTCTGACGAAATCTCCACTTCACCAACTGAGGGGTGTGTGTGTGTTTTAAATAAATTCTTATTTATTTCAGAGAGGAAGTAGGGAGAGGGAGAGAGATAGAAAAGTCAATGATGAGAGAGAATCATTGACGGGCCGCCTCCTCCACCACCCCACCCTGGGGATAGAGCCCACCACCCTGGCCTGTGCCCTGACCCGGAATCTCACTGTGTGACCTCCTGGTTCACAGGTAAACACCCAACTACTGAGCCACGCTGGCTGGGCTGTTTTTTTTTTTTAATATCACTTTATTGATTTCAGAGAGGAAGGGGGTGAGGGAAGAGAGAGAAACATCACGATGAAAGAGGATCATTGATAGGCCACCTCCTGCATGCTTCCCCCACCAGCACTGGGGTTTGAGCCCGAAAACCCCGCCCTGGCCCCGCTGGGGAATGGAACCCTGTGACCTCCCCATTCATAGGTCCACACTCAATCCCTGACCCACACCAGCCAGTCCTGGGCTGTGTTTTATTTCTAGGCAGGGTCCCCTAGGCGAGGTTCTAGGTAGATATGGTGCCAGGCCACAGCAGGAGAAGGAAATACTTCTTACATGTTAATCTCTTAATTTAAACACAATGTTTCCTCCCCCAGTTAGACAATGACATTTGGTCTTGAAAACCAGCGTGGCTGGCTTTGGACCTGCCACCTCGGCAGACAATACATTCCTATAAAGCGCCCTGAGGCCGCCCGGATCTGCTCCCCCACACCTGGCCGCAGGCTACCGCAGCATGCTGTTTGTTCAAAGACCTTTTCCATCGCTACCCATCTCCACCTCCCACCTTCCCAGCAACCATCTCTGGCCCCCACAACCTTTCCATTCTTCCCGGCTCCCCGGATTCTGCCCGCGCGGCTCGGTCCGGGGCAGAGTCTGCGCGCGTGGTCCTCACCCGCGAGCCTGTCCATCCGCCGCTGCCGGCCCCGGGAAGCAGGCTGGGGCTGCGGCTCCACGGACCAGTTTATAAACCAGGGAACAGACTGGGAAGGGCTGCGGGCGAGGCCGAGGACTCCGCGCTAACAAAGGACTTCAGAGGGCACCGTCTTTCTTTGTGTGCCAGGAGCGGCCTTTCTCCGCGCGAATCGCCGGGGACACCGCGGGGAGAGAGGGACGTGGGGTTGGACTCAGGAGCCGGCCGTTTGGGCTTCGGCCGCTCCTGGGTCTGGGAGGGCGAGGGCCCGGCTGGGGAGCCTCAGCCTGGAGGGCGCCTTCTGCTTTGGAAGGACAGTGGGCGCGGGGGTGCGGGGACGCCGCGCCGCAGGGCTGGCCCCTGTGAGTGAGTGGTGGGCTGTCTGGAGGTGGACAGTGGGCCTGGCCTGGGGCCTCTCGCCTTCCTAACCTGCAAAACAAGTGGGCTGGACCGGTCATCTCCACGGTGCCCTGACAGATTTAACTCCAGATCCTAATTAAAAAAAAAAAAAAAGAAAAGAAAGCGATGTTTTCAGCTCCCTTTCTTCCCTCCGGGCCCGCGGCGCTGCAGACACGTGCGCGCGGGCCGTCCCTGCGCTGCGCCCCCCGCGCCCAGCGGGGCGATAAAAGACTGGAAGGGTCCCGGCGGGGCGGGGCGGGCGGCGGGGGCTCCCCGCCCGGGAGCGGGGGCGGCGCCGCGGCGCCTTTGAGCCGCTCGCTTTGAATCAAGCGGCCCCGGCGATTGGCTGCGCAGCGCCCGGGCCCGCCCCGCCGGGCCGCGCCGGGGGAGGTGGCGGGGCTCCGGGCCGCGTGGGGCAGAGTCCGGCTCTGGATGCCCCACGGGTCGCGGGTGGAGCAGACGCCTGGGTCTCGGGTCTGTTGCGCCCTGCAGCCAGCGAGAAGCCCCACAGCCGGCTTGGCCCCCTCCACCCACAGGGTCTGCGGAGTGTCCAAACGGGTGCCCCTTCCTTCTCACGCCACTGTCCGCCCTCCGGGGGTCCCAGCCGGGGCGCAGACCGTGCGCGCCGCCCAGGGCGCATCCCGCGGGCCCCCGCTCGCCCCTCGCCACCCTTCCTAGAGCCCCGCGGGGGCTGCGGCTGCAGGGACCGCACGGCCCGGGGCTGCGCGCCCCCGCCGAGGGTCCCTGCGCTTCGGGTCTAGCCATTCAAGGGGCCGGGCCCACGGTGGCGCCGACACTCGGACCCGGGGAAAACTTTTCCCTCGCGGTCCCCGAGGGCTGCAGCTGCTCGCTCAGGGCTGAGCCCCGGCGTCCGCTTTGTCTGCACTCTCCGCAGCCCCCACCCCCGCTTCCTTTCTCGATTAACTCCCTCGACACGCTCTTCTCCAGCTTTCTTCTCCTCCACCTCCTCCTCCTCCTCTTCCACCTCCGAAGCCTGCCTTCCAGCGCTTCCTCCCGCCCTCCCGCCCTCCCTCTTCTCTCCCTCCCTCTCCGGGTGTCACTCACCGCACACCCCCCTCGCCCCTCCCCGCCCCTCCGCGCCGCCCCACTTATAGCCGGCGCTCCGCGGCCCGGCGCACACACTGCTCGGGCAGCCGGAGCGGCGGCGCGGCCGGTCGGTGCGCAGACCCGGTGCAGACGCCAGGCGGCTGCCGGCGCGCGCGGCGCTCTCTCTCGCCAGCCAGCTCCCTCCCCCTTAGCGCCCAGCCCGCCTCCTTCCGCGGCGCCGCAGCCGCGGGCTGGCTCTCCCCTCCCGAGACTCGCTCCTCCGGGAGACGCTCCGTGGGTCGCGGGACACCCAGAGTCCGCGGCGTGGGGACCGCGAGGCCGAGGCGAGCCGCCAGCGGTAGCCGGCCCGAGCCTGCGCCCCGGCGCGCTCCGCTCCTCTCCTCTCCGCGCCCGGCGCCCGGCGCGCAGCCCTTTCGCCCGGGCCCTCGCTGCGGCTCCCCCCGGCGCTGTGAGACGCCCGCTCCGCCGCCTCCCCGCCCGGCGGCCGCGGCCAGAACCCAGCTAGTTGCTCGCTGAGGCCGGTCGTCACCGCTGTAAGTTTCCCCCGCCGCCCCGGACCTGTTGCGGGCTCCGCGGGTTGCAAGACCCGCTTGGCCTGCGGGGGGTGTGTGTGTTCGCGAGGGGTGTGCGTCGGCCCCCCGAGTCCGCAGCTTCCGACTGAGGCGGAGATGGGGAGCTCTTGTCGGGGTGGAGGAGACCTCAGTGTTGGCCCATGCCCTCCCACAGCCTGCAGGAGCCCGGCAGGCACCGCCGGAAGGGCCTGCCGGTGGCGGCACAGCGCCCCGGAGAGCTGGTGGAGGATGGAGGAGCACCGCCTGGGAATGATACCCCAACCCTCACCCTCCCCTTCCCCCCCCCCCCCCCCCCCCCCCCCCCCCCCCAACCCTCCCAGCCCTCGGAAAGCGGTGCTTCCCCGGGGGTGCATTTCCCGCTGCCTCGTACCTCACATTCTCACGGGCCGAGCGCGCGGGATGGTTGGCCCACGTTGCGCCCTGCCCGGCAGAGGGAACCTTGGGGCCACACGCAGACATCCCTCCGGAGGGCACGGTCACTTTTGCGAAATGCCTAGGAAATGAATGAAAACTGGATGAATGTTTTTTTTTTTTCCTGGAAAATATTAATTTCTCCCCATGCAGGTCCAGTATTTGGCCATTAGTGGAACACGCTTAGTTTCAGAGGACAGGAATTGGTGGGCGGGGTGGAGGTGAACCATTGAACTTGTTGGGCTTGTAATTTGCTGTCGCTCTGAAACCCGGCCAGCCTGTGAAAGAGCATTGCGAGTGTTTGGAGTGTTTCAGGGAAGTTGCGTGGTTGAAATGCTTTTCTTGTTAAAAGATCTTTTCATCATGTTGTTTCCTATAATGTCAGTGTCTCCCCTCCCTCCCCCCACCTCCAAATCTGCTTAGTTTCTCCTTTGATTGCATTGAGATCAGGTTCAAAACCAAAAGGAGATGTGACGGGGACACATTAAGAATTGGAGGCAGAGAGCGTAGGTAAGGAGCTTCTCGTGAACTGAAGTGACTACCTAGAAGCCCTTTTGATGTTCAGGGTAATAGCAGCCCATTTCTCAACTCTGTAGGTGCAGGTTAAGTATATGTGTGCATTTTTTTTTTGGACACTTACGTGGCATGCAACTATTTCTCTGGGGGCTTAGAAAATGCCAGAAGGATGATTCATTTTGAGTTGAAGGTGTGCTTAGGGACTGTATACATTTTTCCGGATGGTATTTGGATGTTGGCTCATTTTAAACCAGAAAGCAACCTTTTCCCTGGGTCTTCAAATATACCTTTTATTTTAATCACATATTGCTGCAAGTATATTGGGTTTTGATTGTGACGGGTTTCTCCGTCTGGATATTATCCAGGATGACAGGCTGGGTTCTTCCTTCTGGCTTTCAGGGCCAACCAGGAAAATGCAGGTGCACCAACAACACAGGACGCATAAAGATGCAGATCCTAAGGTCTTCTTCAGTTTTCTTAAGTGTGGGCCTGGCTGTGAGCCGTGTTTGACGTTATCAGGTATTTAATGCTCAGGGAAACATGTTCTGGGCTCCCGGGATTCCTGCCCCGTGTGCTTCTGGTGTTTATGCACCTTGTGCAGAGGGTCCCTCACTCTTCAGCCAGAGCTGCATTTGCTCTCAGCCTGAATGGAGACCGCTTTTGAGGTTGCTTTGGAAGTATTTGCCTTAAAAAAACAAAGCTATAGCTACCCGTTTGGATTTTTTGGTAAGTTTTCATAGCATCTTTTGATCTTAAAATCTTCCTCCGTGTGCTTCAGATGGAATGTACTACTGTAATTCACATGTCAAGCTGCAGTGGTAGAGCGTCAGTGATTACTGATAGATGTTTTAGCACTTTGGAAACCTGTGCATTCACATAGGATCATGCCCGTTGTTCTCCGCAGCATTGAGCACTGGTGAGAAAAAGTACTGGGCTTGTAGAAGCTTGGCTTGAGATGGGGGTGAAACTTGGCTCCTTACCATTGGTTATATCTAGGAGACTAATAGGAGACTAATGGGTGTTTGTAAAGTCTTTGTAACACCAGAGCCTGGGACTTGGTTGCTT
>PVJN01026142.1:0-29321 GCA_004026805.1 Lasiurus borealis
TGTTGTGGTAACAATATTTGTATTTTCTTCCTGAGACAATACACATAGTATGAAAGAGCAAAGTTCCCTTTAATTAAAATATCTGTTGGCCACGTTCATAAATTCATCTTTAATTACAATTATTTTCCTCTTATTTGTTTTTAATAAGTTTAAGTAGCTGATATGAAACAGAGAAAGAATTTTTTTCAACAGAAAAAAAATATCAACCTGAGTCTTGAGAATAAGACAAGTACCTTTGAAAGTTTACATTTGGTAAGAAATATACACCTTACATATATGATTGTATTTTCTGTTTAATACTAGTATTCAGAACAAAAATACTCTTGGTGTGCTAATTAGATATGTATTTTGTGTAGCAGATACAAATTCCAAATCTGAAATTTACTCTGTGAGATATTGGGGTTCTAATTTAAGAAATGAAGATACAAATTGTAACAGTCCCGTAAAACATTACTGTCCCTAATAAATGGTCAATTAAACTATTTCTATTATAATTATTTACTTCTATTATAGTTTCAGGAATAAACTTAATATTTTAAAATTTGCCTATTAGCTAAATTTTTAATTTTTTTCCTGAAGCATTTGAGATATTAAAAAACAGTGTTTCTTAAAATTAACATTTTTCCAGGTGAAAGGATACCACCCACAATTAAGATTCACAGAAACATCCAAATGTATCACACTTTAGGAGAACAGAGAGAGACTTTTATGTCATGCATAGCCATCACCTATTTCCTCCTCAATATGCATATTATGTATCATCCTCTATATATATTAGGATTGTTTAATTTGGCAGAAACAAATTTCTTTCTCGGTCTCTTGCCCTCCATCTTCAGATTTTGTCTGGGGAGCTTTTGAGGTTTTGAACCTATACTCACTTTTCAGAATAAGAACCTCTAGTCATTTTCTAAGGAATGACAGATCATCGGGGTAACAACTTAAACATATATATGGTTTTATGTCTGAAAATGTTTTGGTCTTAACATACTTTATTCACAGTTTAGCTAGATATGTTATCTCCCCCATGAATTTTAAAGAAAATTGATTGACTCGATTGTCCTTTTTTTCTTCTCTCTGGCTCTGACTTCTGTACTTTTGAGTCAGGTGTCTCCATGTCCCTATACTCCTAGGTTTTATTTCTCACAAAGAGTCTCCAGTACCTTGCAAGGGTGGACAAGAAGTGTCCACTTAGCCTCTAGTGTTTTTTTTTTTTTTGTTGTTGTTGTTGTTTTTTAAATATATTTTTTTATTTATTTTTTACAGAGAGGAAGGGAGAGAGATAGGAAGTCAGAAACATCAATGAGAGAGAGACATCGATCAGCCACCTCCTGCACGCCCCATTGTGGAGATGTGCCCGTAAGCAAGGTACATGCCCCCAACTGGAATAGAACCCAAGACCTTTCAGTCCGCAAGCCGACGCTCTATCCACTGAGCCAAACCAGTCTCGGCATAGCCTCTCGTTTTGGAGAGAGTGCAATGAGCTTTAAGCTCCTTCGTGTGATTTGAGGGCTATAAATCACTTCCACGGTTGTGTGTACTGGCTTTTCCAAGCCCATCCCCTCTGTGTGGTTCTGTGAATCAACATCCATCTGCACACACTGACTGCAGCTTCCTCTTCTCTGTACGTCAGTGCCATTATTCCCACCTCTGATTCCCATCCTCACACAACTGCTGATGTCTCTCGTGTACTATTGTCACATTTTCTATTCTCTTTTGACTTGTGTATTTATGTATTTAAAGTGTTCCTCTTTATTATCCTTTTAATTTAGGAAAGCTTCTGAAAAGATCTAAGATAATCAACTGTGTTTAATCTGCCATATTCTATTCTTATTTTAAACTCCTGTTTTGCATGAAGTTAAAAAAAAAGGCTAAATAAATTACATCCGCATCTCCTATAATGCTCCTGCAAAAGGAAAGAGCAGATTAGTGTTCTGATTTAAGGTTCAGGATGAATAATCCTAACACCAATGCTACTCAGAGACGTACAGGCACGCTACTTGAAAATACCATAAAAAGAGTAGAGACACTATTCATTATACCCTTCAAAAAAAATCAAATTACAATTCGGAGCTTCAGAGTATCTGAGCTAAATCGTAAAAAAAAAAAAAATCCATCTAAACCAATTATACATGATGGGGATTGTTTCTTACAAACTTCAATTTCTATTGTGTACTATTTTCCATGAATCCAGGTAAACAGACATCAGCAAAGGGACTATGTGCAGTGTGTGGTTGCACTGGACCACAGTAGAGTGGAGAAAAGGCTGGTAGTAAAGAGAGAGGATGCTGGAATGAGGAGGGAGGGCAATTTATAAAAATGATGAAAATCATGGTAGACCCATGAAGACATTAATGTAGATGTGCTCCATATAATTTGCCTACAAAATGCAATGGGAGTCATACTGCAGATAGTAATCATCTCACACTTGAAAGAGCATCCTGATAAGCAAATGGAAGGAGGAGTATTGTTGAATAGTAGGTGTGTCATATCTCAACCAAACTTGTTTCCACTTTATTGATAATGATGTATATATCACAATATCAACTTATCTATGTATGCAATTCAATATTTTTTAATAATTCAGAGAGTTGACTAGCAACATCACGATCCAATTTTAGAATACTACTATCTAAAAAGAAATCATTAGCCATGACTCCTTATCGCAACCCCTAGCCCTGAACCACCACTAGTCTACTTTCTCACATTTGCCTTTTCTGCATATTTTAACTTAAACTGTTTCATATAGTAAGTGCTTCTTTCACTTATATATTTGAGGGGGGTTTATTCATGCAGGAACATATAGCAGTACGCTGTTCTTTTTGTTACTGAGTAGTATTCTGTTGTATGGACTCAACATTGTGCTTACACTATCACTAACTGATGGATATACATTTGTGTTGTTTCCATTTACTTGCTAATATAAATTACTATGAACATTAACATATAAGTGTGTGTGTGTGTGTGTGTGTGTGTGTGTGATATTTTCATTTCTTTTAGGTGGATACCTATGAACCTCAACAAAATTTCCGTGTCATATATTACTTTACATTTTAGCATGATTATTTTGTGAGTCAGTCTTTACCTAGATCAGTCCTCTAAATGTAGTATTCTCCAATGTCCTTTCCTCACCTACTTTTTAATATACTGTCTTCCTTTATTAGCAAGCTTATCCATTCCAAAAGTATAATTTTAATTTCTATTTGAGTGAATGAAGTGTATGTGTGTTTGAGTGTGTGTGTGTGTGTGTGTATATATATATATATATATATATATATATATATATATATATACACACACACACACCACCCTTACCCAAGGATATTTTCCCATTAATTTTTAGGGAGAGTGGGAGAGAGGGAAAGATAGAGAGAAACATCAATGTGAGAGGAAATACATAGATTGGTTGCCTCCTGCATGAGCCCCGACCAGGGACTGGGCTGGGAAGGAGACTGCAATCAAGGTACGTGCCCTTGACTGGAATTGAACACTAGGCCCTTTGGTCTACAGGCTGATACTCTACCACTGAGCTAAACTGGCTAAGGCATGACTGAAGTATCTTTATCTTCAACCTTTTATGTACCACTTATGTAGTCCAATTTGGGGAAATGATTGCTAGAATGTTAAGTAAAGCATAACATTTAGGGTGATAGAATATTAATATCGTGTTCTATAAAGCCTTTTGGTTATCATTATTTTAAAAGTATCATCTTTAGGCAGTTAATAATGCTCACACTAGGTCTATCATGAAAGTTTAAAATATATATTTTTAAAATAATGAACTCAAACCATTCACATTTGTTATCTCTTCATATCATCTTACATTACCATTCATAAAGGAAGCCCTGAAACAAAAAGGATTGATAAATGTCTACTTTAGATCATCTTATATATGGAAAATGAAGAATTATTTCTTTAAATGGCAAACCTCTATTTGTTATTGATTTCTTTTTCATGTTAATTACTGAAAAAAATCATTTGTGCCTGAAAGAATTTTTGAAAGTGACAATAGTCTCAAACCCAGTGGTTGTCCTTGCCTTTTACTTTATATAAAGTTATTTCAATGGCAATTGTGTGCAAATTTGGTGTTGGTGGAGTTGGTGGAAACATCCATTATGTAAAAATAAAGTGGACCCGGTTGGGGCATTAGAAAGGTTGTAATTTCATCTTTTGGTTCCCACTTGCAATTTCTGACTGCAGCAATTTCAATGAAAATTACAGCTTGAAGCCCGCATGGTGCACTTTATTTTCTATTCTTAAAACTCGAGGAGGCAAGAGAGCTAAATTCATGGCAGGAGCTTACAGTAGACCGATGCTTAAGAATGTAACTTCTAAATAAAATAAAAAATAAATAAATATATACTCTTACAGGATTCCTTCAATTTTGTTTTTGCTTATTTTTCCTCTTTTGTGTTTCTCCCCTTCTTTTACATTTTCGACAGTCTCAAGCTGAACTTAGAAAAGCCCATCATGCTTTGCAGGCACTTTGTAGTAGATTAAATAGAGAAATTCAATACTCTAATTTTTAACAAAAAATTAGATACCATGAGACTGGAACCGATTTTACACCTTTTTTGTAAAATATTGTAATGAATAATATTTGAAAAACTCCATAGAAAGGGAGAAAAATTATGCTCATTCTAACTATACTCATGTTACAGGTGGTTGATATACAGCGTAGGCTGTAGCACAATCTTTTAAATCTGTAAAGCTGTCTGAGAACCCTTTTATACCATTTTGTTCCTGACCTATGAAAGATAACTTTGGTCCTAGACAGTTTAGCTCAATGGTTAGAGCATTGGCCTGGAACCAAAGGGTCCAGGGTTTGATACCGGTCAAGGACACATACCTTGGTTGTAGGCTCCTCCCTGTCCTGGGCCCTGGTTAGGGCTCATGCAGGAGGCAACCAATCTATGTGTTTCTCTCATGTAGATGTTTTTCTCTCTTTCCCTCTCTCTAAAAAAAAATCTATGGAAAATATCCTTGAGTGAGGATAAATAACTAACTAAATAAACTTGTTTTTGCTCATGATAAACAAAATTATTCTGCAAAGTTTGAGACCTGATGACGCATATTAGTCATATATATTGCAAATCCCAGTATAAAATAGATGCTGTTTAAGCCAACAGCAGAAAACAAATTCTTTGAAAATTGAAGGTGACAGTTTCTACCCTTGAATAAATAGATATCTATAGATATTTACATCAGAAGAAAATCTCAATTTTGTCCTATATCATAAGCTTATCTATAAATTGGTTGTAAATTAACAGATATGTTTTCATTTCTTCTCAGAGTGAAATCTAATTAGACCTTCAAACTTTTGCAAAAATAATTTAATATTATCAAAAATACAGCATTGTGCCCTAACTGGTTTGGCTCAGTGTATAGAGCATTGGTTTGTGGACTGAAGTGTCCCAGGATTCTGGTCAAGGGCATGTACCTGATTGCGGGCACATCCCCAGTAGGAGGTGTGCAGGAGGCAGCTGATTGATGCTTCTCTCCCATCGATATTTCTAACTCTCTATCCCTTTCACTTCCTCTCTGAAAACTATCAATTAAATATATTTTTTAAAAAAGGAGAAAAAAAAAGAATGCAGCATTGTGGACATACAGTAAATATGGAAGTGTAAATTTATATAGTGGAAAATATTTGAGGTATTTGCATAACTATTAAAACTATAAAAAATATTGGAATGCATCCACATCAATGATTCAAAATAAACTTTTAAAAAACTTTATACTAAAAAGATATTTAATGCAATATCATGTATTTTGGGAAAACATGAAATAAGTTAAATATTCCGAAGTAGAAATATGATTTGCTAAGATATTACAGTCACTTAATACTGTATAGTGGTCCATTATTAAAAAACTTAAATAAGATCTTATCATATAGAAATGTTTTACTATGTATTGTTAAGTAAAAGAATAGACTGTTGCAACTAGATTTATATTATAATTATAAGTTTATAGAGAAATGAATGCAGGAGAAATTGACAAACGTGGCTGAATGCTGGTTTTATTAGAGTGGTTTAAAAGTGGCTCACAATTTATATGCCAATTTTTAATGAATGCACTAGTCACACCCATACACATTTGGTTTATTAGCTGATCATAAAACATTCAACTTCTTTATCTAATTAGTTCAAAGTTGACTTTTAAAACTTGCTCTCCTCAATTATTCTTCCCTGTTTATTCAATTACTCTTCTCTGACTTTTGATTAATGCTCAAGGAGATTACATTTCTTTTCTAGTCACTGCCAGGTATTTAAAAGGCCAGTTCCATCGAATAACACAAACATCAATCCAATCTGGACTCCCAGTCCTTCTGGAACATGCCCTGTGTATCTCTCTGTCTGGCCGTCCATTTCTATTGTTAAGTGTCTTTTTGTAATAAATCAGTAGTCTGGTATGTAAGCTATTTCACTGAATTCCATGAGCCATCCTAACAATTTAATCAAACCAAAGAGGAGGTCATAGGAATCCTGAATTATAGCCGGTCAGTTAGAAGCACAGGTCACAACTTGGACTTGAGATTGGAGACAAATATGGGGGGAGAGAAAAAACTTTTGGGACTGCGTCCTTAATTTGATGTTACCTCCAGGTAAATAGTGTCAGAATTGAGTTGCATTGACTAGAGAGAGGGAAAGACAGAGAAAAACATTGATATGAGAAGGTGTCACAGAATTGATCAATGTGTGGAAAATCCACATTCTGATGTCAGAAGTGTGGTGTTTAGTGGAATCTGGAAAGCAAAAGTGACATTTTATCTTATGCAATAAAAAGGTGTGTTTTTTTTTCCTTTTCATTGTATAAAATGTTACAACTTAAAAATATTAAGTGCGGCTCCATTATTATTATTATTTTTTTTTTGGTGGTGTGTAACTCTTTTAGCTCCTCATTTATTATCTTTTGACCAAAACAAAATATTACTTTTTTAAAAAAATATATACTTTATTGATTTTTTACAGAGACGAAGGGAGAGGATAGGGAGTTAGAAACAGCAATGAGAAAGAAACATCAATCAGCTGCCTCCTGCACACCCCCCACTGGAGACGTGCCTGCAACCAAGGTACATGCCCTCGACCTGAATCGAACCCGGGACCCTTAAGTCTGCAGGCCGATGCTCTCTCCACTGAACCAAAACGGTCAGGGCCAAAATATTACTTTCATGCCATCTTATAATTTACATAAGACATTTACCAGTGCATATTAAATTACATAATGGCATCCCCCTTAAATATAAAAATCTCATGTTCTCTCTTAAACTCTAGCTTTGTTTGTGCCAATAGACTTATCTTCTCATATGTTACTTCTGCTTAAACTGAGTTCTTCCTTAATTGTTTCATGTTGTAGGTTTTGTTTTTATGTTGTTGCTTTTAAAACTGAGAATTATGTATACAGACACAACGAGAATAAAAATAAAACAATAAGCCCATGTGTAACACCACTCACTCCCAGTAACATTTGATCCATAGCCAGTCTGATGCTATGGACTCTCCAATTCAGAGGTTTCATCTCCTATGTAATTATGAATCAAATTCTAAGAATCAGAACATTTAAACAGAAATGCTTTCAATAGAAGCAGTTTTAGAGAGAATTCTTATTAAAATGACCATCTTTACAAGAAATAAAGAAAGCAGACTAAGAGTTTTCAGTTCTACCATCCTAAAATAGATTATGTAATTTCAACCAAAATGGCATCATTTTAGGCACAGATAAAATGAATCCAAAATAACTGGACATATATACTTCTTCCTCGACATGCAGAAAATATGACCTTTAAATTATATCACATTACACTAGCCCCATACAGAATAATATTAGCAACTCATGCTTAAATAATTGTGAGGGGTAAGAGGTTAGTTAGAAGTAGCCTAAAGCTAGAACCATGAGAAGAGAAAATATAAAACACAGTAGATTTATTTTTGTTAAAGCTCTGATTGTTAAGAAAGAATGTCAGTGCTTCTCTGGGACATAAATAAAAATAAACTGGCTATTTTCTGAAGAGTGGATATAATATTTAAATATATTCCAGCATAGGAATCACATAAAAGTTCCTTCATAAATGATAGTCATCTATCTATGTTTAATTGCATAGTTCCTTAACAGTTCCTTCCAATTGAAAATGCTCTTTCGTTTTACTAGTTTTATTGAGATTTAATTCTGACATTTCATATAAACAAAATTACATGTTATATGACCAATTGGGTCTGACTTCTTTTCACTTAATGTTTTGAAGGTTCTTCATGTTGTAGTATGTATTAGTCAGTCTTTCATTTAAAAACACATATATATTCTTATTGATTTCAGAGAGGAAGAGGGAGAGAGAAACATCAATGATGAGAGAGAATCCTTGATGGGCTGCCTCCTGCATGCTCCACACTGGAAATTGAGCCTGGGTGTGTGCTCTGACCTTGACCAGGAATCAAACTGTGACCTCTTGGTTCATAGGTCTATACTCATCACTTAACCAAACCAACCAGGCCAATCATTTATTTTTATTACCTAATAATATTCTATGGTATAAATATATCATATATTATTTATTTATTCAATCATTTGATGGCTATTTGGGCTGTTTCTACTTTGTGCTACTCTGAATAATACAGCTATAAACATTGTGCAGATATATGTTTTCCTTTCTCCTAGAGTTGAATTGCTAGGTCATATAGAAACTGTTTACAATGTTGAGAAACTGTCAAACTATTTTTCCAAAGCAGCTGCATCGTTTTACCATCTTGCAAGCAATGTATGATCATTTCGATTTCTCCACATCCTGACCAACACACTGGGCTATTGTCTTCTTGATTGTAGCTATCTGAGTGAGTGTGAAGTGGCATCTCCTCATGGTTTTGATTAGCTTTTCTCTAACGACTAACGATGTTGAATATCTTTTTTTGTGCCTAATGCCAATTGGCTTCTTCGGATAAATATCTATTCAAATTTTTGCCCGTGTTAAAAATTGGATATTTTTACTTCCAGTGCTGAATTGAATGGGGTACTTTATATATTTTAGATAAAAGCCCTGAGCAGATATATTAACTATAAATATTTTCACTATCCTGTAAGTTGCCTTTTTATATTCTCAACTAGAGGCCCGGTGCACGAAAATTCAGGCAGTGAAGGGAAGGAAGAGTTCCCTCAGCCTGGCTCATCCCTCTCACAGAGCAGGAGAGCTCAGGGGATGTCCTGCTGATGGCTTCAGCCACAGTCTAGCCTGGCTCTGCAGGAGGCAACAAGGAGGATCATGGGAAGGCACTTCCCCCATCACCCTTCTGCTGCTGCCACTGCCGGCCCTCCCTTCTTAGTGCTGGCCCCACTTCCCGCCCACGGGTGGCTGGGGGTGTTCTGGGGCCGGGCTGGCTGAGGGAGGGGGGGCTGTGGGAAGTGGAGGCACAGAAGGTTAGCCTCTGCAGGAGCGTGGTGCCAGGACAGGTCTGTGCCACACCTCTGTGGCTGCGTCTGTGGAAGGGGCAGCACCGGGACCAGGAATGTGCAGCCTTCTCTCCCGCTGCCTCTGTGAAAGGGGCCTTGGCACCGCCCTCTCCAGCAGCCTTTCCTGCAGCACAGGCTCTCCCACAGCCAAGGCACCGCCCTCTCCTGTGGCCTTGGTCTCAGCTTCTCAAGAGGCGCCATCTCTCTTGAGGTCTCTTAAGTGGCACCAGTTTTCCCAGGGCCTCAGCCTCTTGCCCAGCGGTGCCTCTGATGTGGCCTCTCATGGGCATGTTAACGGCTCTCCTGTGGCTTCTGCAAAAGGGGCCACTGCCGCTCCTGCACTGCCAGCCCTCAGCCCTCGCAATGGCTGCTGGCCCTCAGCCCTGGCAGCTGCTCTGGCTTTGTCCAGAAGGACCTCTGGAAGATGTTCGGTCTAATTTGCATATTACCCTTTTATTAGTATAGATGGTATTATCTGTAGCACAAACGTTTTAAACTTTGAATTTATCTTCTGGTTGCTGTTGTCAATTGTAATTTTGGGCTTTGTTTAAGCATCGTCTGACCAAAAGTCATGAAGATTATCTACTCCCAAGCTTTCCTTTCAAAGATGTTAAAGTTTTATTTCTTACTTTTCTGTTTATGAACCACTTAGAGTTTCATTTATTTATGGTAAGAGATAGTAGGTCCCCTTCTATTCTTCTATATGTGGTGCCCTGTGTTTTCAGCCAACACTCATCATAAATTTGTTGACCATCAATATAAGGGTTTATTTCTGTCTTCTCAATTTTATTCTGTATGTCCTTTTGCCAGTATCACACTATATTGATTTCTGCAGGTTTGTATTAAGAATATAAATAGGGAAGTATAAAATCTACTACTCTTACTTCTTTTTTAAAAAAATATATTTTATTTATTTATTTATTTATTTTACAGAGAGGAAGGGAGAGGGAGAATTAGAAACATCAATGAGAGAGAAGCATCCATCAGCTGTCTCCTGCACATCCCCTACTAGGGATGTGCCCACAAGCAAGGTACATGCCCTTGACCGGAATCAAACCTGGGACCCTTCAGTCCACAGGCTGAGGCTTTCTCCACTGAGCCAAACCAGTCAGGGCAACTACTCTTATTTCTGAAAGATATTTTTGCTCTTATGAATCCTTACATTTTCATAAGAATTTTAAAATTAGCTTAACAATTTATACCAGAGAGACAACTGGTGTTTACGAAGGGATGGCATTGAATCTGTAGATCAATTTGGGGAGTATCGTCATTTTTACAATCTTGTCTTTCCCCGCCCCCCCCCAAGCCATACATGAACCATTGTGCTAATTACTTAACTCTGCTTTAACTCCTTTCAACAATGTTTTATTATTATTATCAGTGTACCAGTCTTGCATTTATTTTGTTAAATTAATTCCAAAGTATTTTATTACTTTTGATGCTATTTTGAATATAAATGTTTCATAAATACATTTTCAAATTGTTCATTCATAGTTTAGGCAATACAACTTACTTTTTTGTATATGAAATTTGTAATCCATAACCTAGATTCCATTTGTATTAGCTCTGGTTGTTCTGTTTTGTGTATGTAGGTTTACTTGGATTTTCTATATATAAGATCATGTAATCTGCAAATAGATATAGTTTCATGTCTTCCTTCACAATGTAGAATCCTTTTATTCCATTACTAGAGGCCCAGTGCATGAATTCGTACATGGATAGGTCCCTTGGCTTGGTCTGTGGGGATTGGGCCGATACTGGCAGTCCAATGCTGCCTTCTGCTCCTGCCTGCAACTCCTACTCATCATGGCTGTGTCATGCCTACCACAGGATCGGGCCCAGTCAGTCCTGATTGGGAGAGGTTTGTGCCACCACAACGGCACTCACCAGCTGCGAGTCCTGTGTCTGGCACCCGTCCTGTGGGGGTGGGGGTGCCGGGATGCAACTGGCCCTCTGGGTGGGCAGTGGGACACCCTTGCAAGCCTGGGATCCTGATTCACTCTGCTGACGCTCCTGCTGGTTGTCGCTTTTATGTAATTTCTCCCTTGCAGAGCATCTAGGGAGGGGAAGCAGCCGCTGTGCCTGAGGCCAATTCGCAGGAGGCCAGCAGCACTGTGGGGATCATGCCACCGGTACCTGTCCATCAGTGTCTGGCGCATTCTCTGGAGATTGGACCTGCACAACTACTGAGGGAGGGAGTGGCTGCCACCAGGCTGGTGGGCTGCTGGAATGGGTCGGTCAGCTGAGCAGCACTCCACTATGGGAGCACACTGACCACCAGGGGGCAGCTCCTATGTTAGGCATCTGCCCCCCTGGTGGTCAATGTGCATCGTAGTGACCAGTCAACCAGTCATTCGGTCTGGTGCATGAAATCTGCACACAGGAGGGGGTTGCACTCTCTCCAATCTGGGAGCTCTTGAAAGATGTCCTACTGCTAGTTTACAGGGATCAGGCCTAAACCGGAAGTTGGACAACCCTCTCACAATCTGGAACTGCTGGCTCCTAAACGCTCACCTGCCTGCCTGCCTGCATGCCTGATTTCCCCTAACCACTCCACCTGCTGGCCTTCTTGCCCCTAACTGCCCCCCGTGCTAGTATGCTCACCCCCAACTGCCCCCTTCCCCCGCTGGCCTGCTTGCCCATACCTTTCCTTCCCCACTTTCCTGCTTGCCCCCAACTGTCCTCCTTGCTGAGCTGCTTACTCCAAACTGCCCCCCTGCTGTCCTAATTACCTCCAACTTGACTCCACTGACAACCTGCTTGTCCCCAATTGGCCCCTCCTGCTGGTCTGCTTACCCCTAACAGCCCTGCCCCCCACCAACCTGATCACCCACAACTGCCCTCCCCTCTTGGCCTCTAACCACCTCTATCTCAACCCTGCCATCATGGCTTTGTCCAGAAGAATGTCCGGAAGGTCTCCTGGAAGGTCTCCCAGTCTAATTAGAATATTACCCTTTTATTAGTATAGATCTTGCATAAATGCCCAATCTAAATCCTATAGTACCGTCACCGGCAGATTGTGGCTTGGCCCCTTGAATGTAACTCTTCCACAAAATACCAGGGCCTGGGTGATTTCTATTCTGAAGAAGTGGAGTTAGAAGTAGTTTAAGTTAAAAAATTTGGCTCCCAAAAGAAATTTCAATCATACTGTTGATATTTGGCTATGTTGACCAATGAGTTTGCCGACCACTGTTACAGTACAATGATGACTACAAGTCTCAAGAGTTCATGTGTTTTTTTTTTCTTTTGGGAAAGTGTTCACTCTTCCATCATTATATATGATCTCAGCCAACGTTTCATTAGGTTGAGTAAGTTCCCATCTATTCCTAGTTTGCAAAGTGTTTTTTCATGAAAGGGTTTGGATTTTGTCAAATGCGTTCTTTGTACCTATTGAGACCATTATGTATTGTTTCCCACCATTTTTCTATTTGTTTGACATATTACATGTATTCTATATATATTAATATTTCTAAGATAGACTCCATTTTGGCAGGGTGTTTAATTCTTTTATTATAATGCAGTATTTGGTTTTCTTAAAATTTGTAGAAGATTTTTTTTTGTCTATTATCTATAGCAGTGACTTTCAACCAGTGTGCTGCAATAATTTTTAAAATATGCATCTGACTACTTAGTCATGTAGTCAGAGGCACTAACCTCTTTTTCCTTAGATTCTCTAAAAAAAAAAAAGTCAGCAGCCAACACAATAAAAAGCATTCAGTGTGAATGAATAAAAAAATATATATACCTATTATTTTTTGTTAGATCAGCAAAAAATATGACATATTTTTGGTGCACCACAGAATTTTTGTAATAGTTTATGTGTGCCATGATATAAAAAAGGTTGAACATCACTGGTCTATAGTCATAGGAAAAATCTGTCATTTTTATTGTGTTTGTGATGTCTTCACTTTCTCTTGGTATCAAAGTAATACTGGCCTCACAGAATGCATTGGAAGTGCTTCTTCCCTTTATAGTTTTTTTGGAAGTTTATGAAGGATTTGTGTTATTCCTTTAAACATTTGGTAGAAGTCACCAGTGAAGTCATTTACTTCTGGGATTTTCAGGTATGACTTATCTTGAAAAATATTCCAAATATGTTTGAAAAAAATATGTTTCTGATGCAACTGAATGGAACCCTCTATGGACATTTATTAATTATTGCATATTTTAGGCTTATTTCTTTGTTGGTCTACCACCTAATTGCTTTATCCATTCCTGAAAGTAAGAATACAAGTTTTTGTTATCATTGACTTATCTATTAAATTTTGCTCAAATTTTTATTCATTTCGCAGAAAGAAAGAGAGAGAAGGAGAGCTAGAAACATCATTGATTGGCTGCCTCCTGCACATCCTCTACTGGGTATTGAGTCCACAACCCAGGCATGTGCCCTGGAATGGAACCATGACCTCCTGGTTCATGGGTCGATGCTTAACCACTGAGCAACACCAACTGAGCTATTTCTATAATTGTTGTCTTCCTGATGGAGCAACTATTTTACAATACTATTGGATTCATAGCTCCTTTAATCCTCTCTAAGCATGGTTTCCTTTAGTTCTTGAAGCATATACATTATGATATAATATTTTTGGTGAAAGTTGATCATTTTAAAGACTTTATCAAGAAACTCTGGAGACTGATCACCCCTCCCACTATATGTTCGCCACACCTTTTGCAGCAAGGTTTCAGAATCTGGAGAAGGGGTCACACACAAATGGATATACTAGATAAGAAACAGAAATTTGTAAGATATTGGGGGGGAGCCAGACAGAAACCTACTCTCTAGTGGAGTGTCTCTCTGAATATCCCCATCATAGCTTTTTATTTATTGGAATATACATTCATCCTTTAGCAAACTAAACATACATACCAAAGGTAAGATTTGGTAAACAGTAAAAGATTATCAGGTTAGGAGATTGCCTTCAGCCACCATTGTCTCCACAGAACAATCTGTGCATAGCTTTTAACCCTTGCTAAAGCCACATGGTCCATCAGCCCTCTTGCAGAACCTCTGGCATTTATTATGCTAACGACTTGTTGGTCTTTGCCTCCAGCAATGTTGTTGCTCTTTTTTTGTTCATTTATTTGTTTAGTGACTTGGCTGAACTACTTCTGTGAAGTCTTTTTCCCCAAAAAATATGCAATCTTAATGTCTCAGTTCAGATTCTCCAACCTTGTTCATGTCTTTTAATTTAGCTTCCAAGGCTTACCCCTCTTAGTGATCACTTAGTGATCAAAGCTTGTGGTTAAGCCCTCTTAGTTAGATATCTGCCTATTAGCATCAGATAAATGTGTGGCTTGTAGGCTACTCTCAAATTTCAGGGAGATTATACCTTTGTTTACATTCCACATTGAGCCAGGGACTTGTAGCTGGATGTTACCACCCTGATCTCTACTAAGAGGCTGTAGCCTCAGGCATACATAGAATTTTAGGATGCCGGGGAGGTGTGTAATTTTATTTTCCCAGCTGGTTTCTTGGGAATTATGTTTGAGTCAGATATTTTATTGTCAGTGTTCATTATGAGGTTACATTTAAGCCCCTTTTACTACTGAAACTTCTGTCCTGTCTTGATGGGTCTGGGTACAGTTGAGTAATATGTCCAAGTAGGACCCAGGTCCTGCTCTGATTGCTCCTCAGTAGGTGCAGACTATTCACAAGTGCCAAGACTTGCCTACCCCTTAGGTTAGTTTTGAACCCAGTGGGTACTTCTTTGCTATCTTCTTTCACGGTTCCTAATAAACTTCCTGCTGTTCTACCTCTTTGCTGGCTGTGAGTAAGAAGCTACCAGTTCTTCTCAATTGCTCTTCTCTGAAATCTCCAATGTTTTCAGCAATTCCTTGATGCAAGGGTTTATCCAGGCTTTGTTCTAAATAAAGTCAGTCCTTTCAGGCAGAGTTCTGGAGCTGTTTATTCCCTGGGATATTCTTTTGGCCTTGGTCTATGGCCTGGAGCTGGGGGCCAGACTAGAATGTGCTTTTTCTGGAATGACACTCCCTTTAAAAATATATATATATATATATATATAATTGATTTTTTTACAGAGTTAGAAACATCGATGAGAGAGAAATGTCCATCAGCTGCCTCCTGCACACCTCCTACTGGGGATGTGCCCCCAACCAAGGTGCATGCCCTTGACCAGAATCTGACCCTGGGACCCTTCAGTCCGCAGGCCGATGCTCTATCCATTGAACCAAACCGGTTTCAGCTGGTGTGACACTCTTGTTCCATAGGGGCACTAAGAGACATGGTGTCTGCCTCTTTCACATGAAATCTTCACTTTAAAAGACTCATGGGGTGTGGGTGGTCATGGACTCACTATTGTTAGCCTCAGCCCCTGAAATAAGGTTTCTATCCTGAGTGTGAATGAGTGATAGCTACGATTGGGGTCTGTGCAAGCAGTAAGGTGGGGAACCAATCAATAACTTGCCCCTCCTGCTATGAAACTATAACCCCCACCTTGGAGCTGAAAGAGTAAAGAGCCCCTCTCTTCTTGGCTCTACATAAGCTGGGTAGAGCTTCTGCAACATGATATTGGACTGGAGCAGATTAGAGAGAGGTTATGTCGAAAGACAAAGTTAAATGGATTGAATTTGAAGATCAGATTGGCTTTAAGAAATTCATTAACCTGGCAGCATCCCTTCTAGAAACCAGAGGAGCACTACAACCATGGGTTAGATATGATAAAAGATTTTTAGAGGAAGAATTTGGGGGCAAGGGAGCTATTAACAAAAGAAAAGAAAGGATAATTTTTAGAACAGAACCTCTTTTTTTTTTTTTTTTTTGGAGTACAGCAAGAGACTGTATCAAGCCCATTGCTGTTTCTTTCTATGATGAATGGAGAGGGCGGGTGTGAAAGGCCACTTGACAGATTACCCTATTGATGCATGGCAGAAAATTCCAGACTGGTTAAGATTGCATTTATAGGGGAGGCTCAGACTAAAATTGGATCAGGTATTAAGTCTAGCTTTGCTATGATGGGCTTTTAGCAGGAGCGGTGCCATTTTGTGCCTATCATTATCTTCTTAACAGTGATTTCACTGTTCCTGCCAACATTTAGTAGATGTTCTTGAATGAATATTTCTCCATTTGGAAAAATTGGGTTTTCAAGTGACAGTTTTAAAAATCTTCACCATGTATTTATTTATTTTATTGATTTTTTTTTTTTTTTTTTTTTTACATAGTGGAAGGGAGAGGGATAGAGAGTTAGAAACATTGATGGGAGAGAAACATTGATCAGCTGCCTCATGCATGCTCCCTACTGGGGATGTGCCCACAACCAAAGTAAGTGCCCTTGATTGGAATCAAACCTGGAACCTTTCAGTCCACAGGCTGATGCACTGAGCCAAACCAGTTTCAGCTAAAATCTTCTCCATTTAAACTGCTGTTTTGGTGAGTCGAGGGTCTGCCAAGTTCCTTAGTCGGAAGTCCCACCACCTGAATATCTAATTTCTTAAAAATTTAACAGTATCGCCTTTTCAGTTTTTCCATAACTCTCTCAACCGCATCCCCTCACAAGCAGCAACAGCCATGCACATTCTCTCAATAGCTCACACTGGAAAGCTGAACCTTTCAGCTTTATAATCTATTGCTCATGGTCCAGAAGGATGTGTCTCCTTTCGCTGGTCTTAACTGTCGTACGCTTCAACCAACCCAATGACAGCAACGTGGATTTCATTTCAAAGTCTCCGCTGCTTTCTTGATTACCTTTTGATTTACGAATAATAGTGAAAATCATTGCCTAAAGATTCCAATCCTATAGGCTCTTTATGCAAGTTTCCCGCTTTCTCCAAATTGTCTAACCTCAAAATTAAGAATGACTATTCAAAGCCTTCAAGTCTCTCTATTCATCTGCTTCCCTCCTCTGCTTACACCGTCACTGTCGTCTGACTTGCTCATTTCAAATAAACCTTTCACACTTTTTTTTTCTCCTCTCTTCTATCTGTCAACTATTTAGGTTAATGGCATATTTTTCTCCCTTCCGAAAACCATTTCATCCTCTCTCTCTCTCTCCATAAACTCCTCCAAGTACATTTCCATTTCACATTATTCCTTTCTGAAGCCTTTTCAGGGTATGTTCCTATCTCTGTAAGAAGCCGAGTAGTCGCGTTGCTGAACAATAAGGTTATGTTCCGAGAAATGCATCATTGAGCTATTTCATTACTGTGCAAACATGATAGAGTGCGCTCGCAAACACCTAGACGGCACAGCCTGCTGTAGAGGCTGGCCGATTGCTCTTAGGCTACAAACCTGTACGGCACGTTACTGTATGGAATACTGCAAGCTATTGTAACACCATGGCATTTTTTATTTCCAACATAGAGAAGGTACAGTGAAAATATATCATAAGAGCTAAAAAAACAGTGTATAACCTGTATAGTGCACTTACCATAACCTGTATAGTGCACTTACCATATAGTGTACTTACTGCAGAATTGGAGGTTGTTCTGGGTAAGTCAGTGAGTGAATGTGAAGTCCTAGGACATGACTGTGTATTACTGTACACTTTATAAACATTGTATTCTTAGGGTATACTAAATTTATATATAAAAAAACACCCTGAAATTAAATCAAGCATAAGGAAAAATAATCCAATAAAGAGATGTGATCAACACAAAGATGTAATCTGTCATAACAGAGCATACTGTTTTATGGCAACTTTTTAAAGAAGAATAAATACATTCTAAAGTAAAACGAAGAGTAAATCCACAGACCAGTAATGTTGTCATTTATTATCATTATAAAGTAGTATGTACTGGCCGAGACCGGTTTGGCTCAGTGGATAGAGCGTCAGCTTGCGGACTGAAAGGTCCCAGGTTCGATTCCGGATGGGGGCATGTACCTTGCTTGCGGGCACATCTCCACTGTGGGGCATGCAGAGGTGGCTGATCGATGTCTTTTTCTCTCATCGATGTTTCTGACTTTCTATCTCTCTCCCTTCCTCTCTGTAAAAAATCAATAAAATATAAGAAAAAAAGTAGTATGTACTGGACATAATTGTACATGCTATACTTTTATATATGACTGATTGTAGAGCCGCTTTACTTACAACCGCATCATCAGAGACTTTGCCACAAATACACGAGTAACGCATTGTGCTATGACATTAAGACAGTTATAATGTCACTAGGTCAGAGGAATTTTTCAGGATCATTATAATCTTAGGGACCACATCCCATATAATAAAAAGCTAATATGCAAATCGACTGAATGGCAGAATGATCAGTTGCTATGTTGCACACTGACCACCAGGGGCAGATGCTCAACACAGCAACTTCCCCCTGGTGGTCAGTGTGCTCCCACAGGGGAGCACTGTTCAGCCAGAAGCTGGGCTTACAGCTGGCAAGTGCAGTGGTGGTGGCGGGTATCATCCATGGCGGGACTAAGGATGGACATCAGTCGGACATCCCCCCAGGGATCCTAGACTGTGAGAGAGCACAGGTGGGCTAAGGGACCCCCTTACCCCCGAGTGAACCAATTTGCATTTAATACATATTATTCTCTTCAACTGTTGAACTGTAATTTTTTTTAAATCTATTTTTTTCTTAAGACTTTTAACATTCCAGGAGCATAATTACATATCCACTTTTTTGTGTCTCTAATGTACAACGAGCATTTCTATGATCTACATTCATTTAATTGTTTAATTTTGCTAGACTAGTGCACATTGGGAAAAATAATTTCAACCTGTGTTTGCTACTTTTCATAAATAGTTTGCTTTATAATCTCTGGAAATTCTATTATAAAAAGGAATCAGTACGCTGTTGTTAAGAGATCTCTATTCTAATCTCAGAAGAGTTTATTTCAAACTTAAATATTTTTTTTGGAAGACATCTATGTATTACCTCTAGTTGTTTGATTTGGGGCAAGTTATTTAATGTCATTTAGCTTATACTTCTATATCTATAAAGTAAAAAAATATGGACACAATGATTTCTAGTGACCTCCTTTGTTCTAAAATTCCCTGCTTTCTCTAGTCTAGAAAGTTGCCAATTATGGTTGACCATAATTGACTCGTTGATGTCAGAACCTGGTTTGACAGCTAGTGGAATGGTTGTCACTGCCAAGTCCCATCCCTCTGGTGACATGCCCTCGGGAGCAGGCCATATGTGGAAGCTCTCACATCGCTTAGGGCAAATAGGACTTTACTGTCAGCAACTCCCTTTGTTAATGTGTAAGCGGGTCCCACGTTTCAAGAATTCCAGAACACCTAAAGTAGTGCCGATCAGGCATCTTCTACACTATTTAAAGAAAGTTTGTTTAATACACTTTAAAACTTTTAAGACATTACAATACGCTTATCTTACCTTCCCCCTCCCCCCTATTTCCACCACACAACCTTTTCAATAAGTCCAAGACTGTTATTAGCCAGTTGGAACTTAGGGTTGGAGGAGTAGTGGAAGAGACCGCAGCCAAAAGCAACACTGAAACTAATAAGGAGTCTCAATTTGTCAAGTCAACATAACCATGTGCCAAACAATACTTTAAATTACTTAAATGGCCCAGTGTGTACTATAGACCCGGTCCTGGGTAATGCTAACCTACACGCTGACAACTTATGTGGAGGTTCTCATTCTAATTGACCAACTCAGAAAAAAGAACTGAAGAAGGGCTGTATCTATTAATTCTCTACAAATGCGTTATTCAAGTTCTTGTTTAGACAATGTACATGGCTTGTATTCCACATCAAATCATAGCATATCTGCCATATTAGATTCCCTATCGGGTTACTTTGCAAATTCCCTCCTAATAGCACTCCATAGACATGCCCATCTGTGTATCATAAACCTCTGTTATAGGAGCCAGGCTGAGAGAGAGCAGAGGAGCTCCATGGAAGGTCGTTCGGTACCAGGTCATTGGCTCAGAAATTCAGTCTGAGGATGAAGAGAGGTGTTGGGGGAGGGGAATTAATGAATTCCACAATGATATGTGCCCAGGAGACTCCGAGTGTTATAGGCCAGTTTGAACTACAAGGTGAGAGACCAGAAATTACAGCTGGCAGCCTCACTTGAACAGGCGATGAGAGAGCTGTATATGGATCATTAGTCAGTGTGATAGGAAATTGTTATAATATGTGGACTACGCTATGAGGTGTCAATCTTATAGGACTTGGAGACATATTTTAAGACACTTTTTGATTCATCCTTCACTTAATCAGAAATAGTGGAAATGATCATTACTTAGCTTTGGAATGAGACCTCTGTTAAAGGCACAAAGGGTTATGCCTAAGGAAGTTGAATTACCTGAAAATTGAGCTCTTTTTGATCAATTTGGTAAATATTGATAGGGATATCCACAGACCCCATAAGCCAGTATATAACATATAAGCAGAGAAATGAGATACTTGCAAGGTTTCATCTTGGAATAATAAAATCTGAGATATAATGTGTTTTTAGTAAAATGATAAGTAGTTGGTGACATTGTCTATCTCCATTTAACAATATTTTAATGCACCAGTTATGCATCGAGCCCTCGCCAATTTGGCTCAGTGGATAGAGCATCAGCCTGCAGACTGAAGGGTTCCAGGTTCGATGCCAGTCAAGGGCACATGCCTTGGTTGCAGGCTAAATCCCTAGTAGGGTGAGTGCAGGGGGCAGCCAATGATTCCCTCTCATCATTTGCTTTTATCTCTCTCTTCTTCTTCCTCTATGAAATCAATAAAAATATTAATGCACCAAGCACTCAAAATAGCTGGACACTGTGTGTGATTTTAATATTAATAAACAAGTATAATTTACTTGGTGCCTGTTATGGACAAGAAGTCTATTTTCAGCATTTTGTAAGTATGGTCTTTTTAATATCCTTACCAATCCTAGGAGATAGATGCAATTTTTCCTTTTATAGATAAGTAAACTGTGACATAAAGAATTTAATTACTATATTTTATTTGTTTTTATTTTTTATTTTATTGATTTTTTACAGAGAGAAAGGGAGAGAGATAGAAAGTCAGAAACATCGATGAGAGAGAGACATCGATCAGCCACCTCCTGCATGCCCCACAGTGGAGATGTGCCCGCAAGCAAGGTGCATGCACCCGACCGGAATCGAACCTGGGACCTTTCAGTCTCTAAGCCAATGCTCTATCCACTGAGCCAAACAGGTCTTGGCTAATTACTATATTTTAATTGCACAGCTAATATATAATGACAAAAAGAAATCAAGTCTCTAAAATACAAATGTTGTTACTATAAGATAGTAGTATAATATATATCTCATGCATGATATATTGGGATAATATTATATATATATATATATATATATATATATACACATATATATATATATAGTGTGATATGTGTCATATAATGATATATGTATCATATTTATATATATCTTGCATGACACATAAGGTATATTTATTAATATATTACACAATAATATAAAAGCATATATCATATATGTGACATGGAGATGTATATATAATATTCAAATATATTATATATATAGAGAGAGAGAGAAAGAATATTCAAATATATTATATATATACAGAGAGAGAAAGAATTATGAAGGCAAAACAATAACTGAAAAATATAAAAGTGGGATGGATTTTGAAAAGGATAACATGGAGAGGACATTATTTATATGCAGAGAATATTTTAGATAAAAGCACATGATGAGAAAAATAAAAATAAAATTAAAATATGGTCTGGCAGTGAAAATAAAGAAACGCCTTAAGCTAGGGGAGAAAGTGATAGCCTAAAAGATGTTATTGAGTTTCCTAGTCTCCTAGAAGCTCATAATACCTCTGAAAATGTTCCCAAGTCTATCAACCACCCAATAAAAGAGAATTGATTGAATTTTTATTTTCCACTTTAGAAGGAAGAAACTTTAGAATTGATGTCTCAGAGGCATTCAGACTGCAGTCTCTACCAAGACAAAAATTAATTGATTACTCAACTGTTTTGTGACTATATAGATAGAGAATTCTAGAATAAAGATTCGTTTTGTTTGTTTTTATATCTTGAGGTAATTATATTTACACAGAGAAAGTGACAAATGTCATAAAACATTGAGATACTATAGAGCCAGAGGCCTGGAGGACATGGCATCTGAATCAGATGTCAACTCCTTGAAAGGTATTTGAGCACAGTGCAGACAACTTTAAGCAAGAGGATTTGAGGTTCTGATCAAAGTATCAAAATGTGACCACAGCTGTGGAAATGGAAGTACACCAGTTTGGCCAATCGGTGAGTGAGGGTTTTTGTTTGTTGTTTTTCCTGAAAGTTTGTCATCCAGAGCTCCTGGATACTCCCAGTGATGAAGGCTGGATTGGCTTATCTCTCATTAACAATGGTTTCTTCTAGTATTAAGGAGGATTTCCCTGCATTGGATGTATCTACGAGTGTTTGTTATATGCTCTGGAGTTGTAGTGAATGAATGCCCCCTCCAAATATTTATAAATAGCTGTCACAATGTATTTAAATACTGATGTTGGGGTTCTGTGCCTCTCTCTCTCCCTCCCCGCCCCCTCTCCCCCTCTCTCTCTCCCTTTCTCTCTCTCTCTCTCTCTCTCTCTCTCTCTCTCTCTCTCTCTCTCTTTCTCTCTCTCTCTTTCTCTCTCTCCTTCCCTCTCATTCCCAAGCCCAGGTGAGCTCTCACACTCCACTGGGCATTTATACACGCCCTGTATCTTCCTGATTTCTGAATGCATCTACTCCCCACCATAAAAGAATATTTCATTGTTATCCATTACATTTGCACCAGAACTCAATTGCAGTTTAATAAGATTTTTAAAGCAACAAACTGTCTCCTTCTTCTTTAAACTTGAGTTAGAACATAAGAACCTCTAAATCATTCCATTCTGTGATTTTAACTCCAAGAGCAGAACATTAGTGTAAGGTTGGAGTGTATGTTCCAAAACCAGAAACATTCATTAGAAAGATTGTAGTAGTCAGATCAGGATAAAAACTAAAACAAATAACTTCAAAATAGTAATAGGTTAAGACAAAAATTGTTTTAGGAAAAACTGGTGATATTACTGGGTCATTCTGGGCCCCAAAATTTTTCTCCATTTTGAGCGTTCTTCCTGATTTTTCTGTATCCAAACATTTTTTTTCCAAGTAGCATTTTTTATTTTTTATCCACATTCCATTACCAAGACCTCAGTGACACATCATCTCTTATCCAGAAAAGAGAGGTCAGCAAATAATTTTGCTGGTGCCTAGAATAAAGATAAATGAGTAAGCTCTGCTCTTCAGGCTTATACATGGTATATGTAGGTAAGGCTGGGCAGAAAAACAGACGTGGAAAAAATGAAAAACATATATTGGGCCTTTTAATCCAGTACCAGTGAGTCATAGATAAGAGTATCTTTATGCTGTATGTGTTATTGAATGTGATAGTAATGGCATTAAAAAAAAAGCAATGAGACCCGTTACTTCATGACATTTAGATGGATAAGCTGCCTTATTTAGAATTGTTCCTCCATATCTGTTGATAAATGAATGTATGTATGGTGTAGAGCTAACCAACTGAAATATGGACTGGCTATGACAAAGTAGGATTGTTTAACATTTATGCTTATGACTTGCCTTTATGGGGAATTATTATACAGGCAATAAAGATGAAGATAGCATAAGGTTTATTTGATGGAAGTAGTAAACTCTAAAAGTGTGCTTAGTCTTTTGAATTTGATGGTAAACTACTCCAGGTTGGAAAGTGTAGTGAACAAAACATGGCAAAGTCCACAGGGACTCAATTCACTATGCAGAGTATACTTTCAAGCAGACTGCTTTGTACCTACTAGTCACAGAATAATATGCGAGAAGAGGGAGGATGAAAATGACAAATTCACTTCCTCATATTTTGCTTAAGGCCAACCTTGGTTTCTAGAGGCTCAGTGCATGAAATTCATGCACGGGGGGGTGGGAGTGGGGGTGGGAGGGTGGGGGGCTGTCCTTCAGCTGAGCCTGATACCTCTCCAATCTGGGACCCTTTGAGGGATGTCTGACTTCCCGGTAGAATTGGGAATAAACGAGCAGTCAGATATCCCTCTCACAATCCAGGACTACTGGCTCCCAACTGCTCACCTGCCTGCCTTCCTGATTACCCCTAACCGCTTTTTCCTGCAAGCCTGATCACCCCCTTACAACTCCTCTGCCAGCCTGATTGATACCTAACTGCTCCCCTACTAGCCTGGGCCTGGTCACTTCTAATTGACTCCTATGCAGGCCTGGTCACCCCCAACTTCCCTCCTTTGCCAGCTTAGCCACCCCAAACTGTCCTCCCTTGTAGGCTTGGTCTTCCAACTTTCCTCCCCTGCTGGCCATATTGTAGTGGCCATCTTGTGTCCACATGGAGGTAGGATCTTTTGACCACATGGGGGCAGTCACCTTGTGTGTTGAAATGATGGTCAATCTGCATATTACTCTTTTATTAGATTGGATAGGGGCCTGGTGCATGAGTGGGGGCCAGCTTATTTGCCCTGAAGTGTGTCCTGGATCAGGGACACCCTTGGGGCATGGGGTGGCCTGGGTGAGGGGCGTGGGGTGGTTTGCAGGCCAGCTACGCCCCTCCTGGTGACCCAAGGGGAGGCCCTGGATTCTGGGATTTACTTACCTGCTACACTTTAAACTTTGTACCCTGGAGAAGAGCCAAGCCTTCTGGTTGCACAGTCATTGAAACTTTGTTGCCTTAAGCACCAGCCAGGGTGTGGGGGAAGCTTGGCTTCCTCCATTGCCAGGGGCAATCTAAGACTCCCTCTTGCTCTTGCTCTCTCTGTGACGGTAGCCATCTTGGTTAGATTAATTTGCATACTCACTCTGATTGGCTGGTGGGCATGACTGGTGGGCATAGCTTGTGGGTGTAGCAGAGGTATGGTCAAATTGCATATTACTCTTTTATTAGATAGGATATATATATATATATATATATATATATATATATATATATATATATTAATCCAACCAAGATGGCTTTTTAATTGATTTAAGAGAGAGGAAGGGAGATGAAAATAGAGAAACATCAATGAGAGAGAATCATTGATCAGCTGCCTTCTGTATGCCCCCTAGTGGGGATTGAGCTTGCAACCGGGAATGTGCTCTGACCAGGAATTGAACTATGACCTCCTGTTACATGGGTCAACCTTAAGCACTGAGTTATACCAGCCAGGCCATATAGTCAATATTTGCTGTTAGTGTTGTCCTATAAAAACTGCCACAATTTAGGTTCCATGGCATTAAAAAAAAATGCTTTGAAAGGAGAAAGGTCTTCCTATAGCAGTGGTTCTCAACCTGATGGTCATGACCCTTTTGGGGGTCGAAAGACCCTTTCACAGGGGTCGCCTAAGACTATCGGAAAACACCTATTTCCCATGATCTTAGGAACCAACACAATGCTCCTCGGTGTAGGAAAATGTAGCAATGTGGTTTACTGTTGTTATATGAAGACTGTTACCCATGCTACACCACGATTCAAGACAAAATTTTATTTATTTGTAATTAGAAATAAATATTTCACAATATATAATTACATATTGTTTTTGTGATTAATCTAATTACAAAATTTTATTTATTTGTAACTAGAAATAAATATTTCACAATATATAATTACATATTGTTTTTATGCTTTAATTATGTTCAATTTATAACAATGAAAATACATCCTGCATATCAGATATTTACATTACAGTTTATAACAGTAGCAAAATTATACTTATAAAGTAGCAACGGAAATAATTTTATGGTTGGGGGTCACCACCACATGAGGAGCTGTCTTAAAGGGTCGCGGCATTAGGAAGGTTGAGAACCACTGTCCTATAGGAATATATCTTGGAATTTTACCAACTTTATATTTTTCTAGCTCTAAACGTATGGTATTTTTCATTCTGGCTGAATCAATTGGTTTGAATACTGATTTTCCTCCTCATTTTCAAGACAGCCATCACAACACTATCATAGAAATGTGGTGAAAACTAATTCATTCACAAAGTCTAAGAGGGTTAAATTACAAATACACGTGTCAATGTCCTATTATATTTATGCAAAGTATTAATTACAATAGAATTATGTATAATAACAAACAAAATATGTTATATTTCATATACATTTAACTAGATGCATATTTTTATTATATTTGAATTATATGAAATGAATGGTATTTATTATTATTTTCATCTTAAATGTATTTTTACTGATTTCAGAGGAAGATATAGATAAAAACATCAATGCATCAATGATGAGAGATGATCATGATTAGCCGTCTCCTGCATACCCCACACTGAGGATAGAACCCAGAACCAAGGTATATGTCCTAACCAGGAATAGAACCATGATGTCATAGGTCAACACTCAACCTCTAAAGCCATACTGGGTGGGCTGATTATTTTTTTAACTATAAAAATGGTAATTTCATATGGTTCAACCTAAAATACACACTCACACACACACACACACACATACACACACACACACATGCACACACACAGTCATGATATTTTCTCATAACATATCTTTTCATCAGCAGTGTCTCAACCAGATGGATTCATTCAACTCAAATTAGTGGTAAAGAAAGACAGACTCTTAAAACTACATTAATTTTATGCTAACAGAACCCTTTTGAAGAACATTTTTCTGCTGAGCTAGTGTGAGTACCAAATTTCTGACTGGCTCTGTGTTTGTTATCAGAAATACCACTAATGATGCAGTAAATTTATCCAAAAATTTCCATAGTAGCTGCTATTTGTTTGGAGATTTATGACAGATTTTCAGAAGAAAAATCCTTTCTAGTCATTATATAATGCCACAGTCTTCCAAGTAATTTTAGAGACCCTTTAGACACACTTCCCAGTTAGATTATAAGGCAGAAAAAAATAGCGAAATAAGTTCCAGCTACCAGTGGAATTTTGAAAAACTGAGCTTTCCGTAGCATGGATTGACTAGTTCCTCTTCTGTGTTCCACATCTTTAAACATCCCTCCCATGCGTGCTTAACTTCACTATCCCATATGCTAATTAGACCGGACATCCTTCTGGACATCCTTCCATCCTTCTGGACAAACCCAGAGCTGCAGGGAGGCCCGGGTCCTGGGTGCCAGAGGGAACCTGGTGCCAGCAGCCGGGGGAGAGAAGGCCTACTCTTGCAAGATTTTTTTGCACCAGGCCTCTAGTATTGAATATTTTAAAAATAACTTTTAGGGATTGGCATAAATATATTGTACTGTATACTGTACATGTTGCTAGGCAACACTTGCACTTAAAAATGTTATTTTAGTTCTTGTCATGTTATCTCATCATGTCCTTTTTTATTACTGCATTCTATAAAATTTTATATTTAACTGTCTTTATAGTGGATCCTTAGTTTATTTCCAATGTCTCACTACCTTCATGTTCCACAAATTGGTGTCCAGAGAAGTTATAATAAATAAGAGAAAATCTTTTGAAAAAGGAGTGGGATAAAAATGATGGAGGCAAATCTGAACTGAAAGAGAAATATGATAGCATTCTTCAAATGCGTTAAAATAAAATGTGAAGCCAAACTGTATCATACAGAAAAAAGTATAATAATACATAATGGTAATTATCAACCAAAAAATCAGTACATAATATATAACCAGTAGCTCCAAAAATGATTTTTAAAAAAGCCCTAGCTGGCTCAGCTCATTGGATAGAGCATCAGCCTGCAGACTGAATGAAGGGTGCTGGGCTTGATTCCGGCCAAGGGCACATGCGTGGGTTGCGGGCTCGATCCCCAGTGGGGGGCATTCAGGAGGCAGCCAATCAATGATTCTCTCTCATCATTGATGTTCCTATCTTTCTCTCCTTCTCCATTCCTCTCTGAAATCAATCAATAAATATTATTTTTTTAAACATATAACAATAGTTAACAAAGAATGTACAATATATATGCAGAATAAAAATTAAATAACACAAATAATTATATACAAATGGGGACACGTTTGTTAATGAATGCAGCAGATTAACAGTATAAAGATGTCAATACACCCACATTAAATGCAGGTATTCAAAACAGTCTGAGTAATATTTTAGCTAAATTTTTATAAACTCACTCTGAATTTATAAAGAAGAATATAGATTCATAAATGCCAATGACATATATCATAATATTCCAAAAACACATTGTAAAAAATGCTAAGTATCCTTGCAGAAACTAATGCACACCAATAAAAAAGTCATTAGAGATCTCCGAAACGCACGGATAGTGAGAAATTAATATCTAGGAAGGTGGCCTCATAAAAAATTCTGATAAAGTACAAACTTTGGGAAAGAAATTGCATTAAGAAAATTAATGCAAAATATGAAAAAATGTCAAAGTAAATACCTATCTCATTAGATCTGATGATACACTCCATTTGAATTAAACTTACGTGTAAAGATCATAGGTAAAAAGTTAATAGAAGAAAATATATGTAAATATTACTGTAATCCACAGAGAATAAAAAAAAAATCATTAGATTCCAAAAAAAAAAAACAGAAATCATAAGAAAAAAAACATGATGTGTATGTAAGTCTCTCAAATATAAAAAAAATGCTGTTCATATTAAGGTTAATGTAGAACCTTATGTAGCATATAAAATCCAAAGTTTGTTTTTTATTATTATAATAAATATTGTGGAAAAGTCTCCTTTCTATGCTTAAAAGTTATGACAAAATCTACTATCACATATTATTTAAAAAGCACAGTGTATTACTATAATATACAATGAAATAATATGAATTAAATTTATAATAAACTGGTACTTGATATATGCTTGTTCAGGACTATACAAGCATTTATACATAGACTCAGTATGACTTCAAGGCTATACTGTGAATTATGCAATAGTTCTCATATGTCAAGAGGCTCATTGGCATCAATGAATGAATTTTTAACAGCTTTATTAGGTATCATTTACTAGTATTGTGATAAAAGCATAATATGCTAATTAGACTGGA